>JXCR01146682.1:45982-120333 GCA_002079205.1 Phalaenopsis hybrid cultivar
ACATGAATTGGATGCCAATTTTGAGTTCAAGGCAATCAATTGGGTGAAATTTGGGGACTTAGCCAATTTGGGGCTAAATTTGGGAAATTTGGATTTAGGTCAAAATCAAATGGATTTGAGACTTCACCAAGGCCAATTGATGGCTGATTTTGATGTATAGGAATGTTATCAAGATTTTTCAACATTAATTGAGGCCAATTGACTAGACTATGGGTTCAATTTGGTGAGATTAGGTCATATGGTCAAAATTGGGGCTTTAACCTAACTCAAAATTGGGCTCAAATCATGGGCCAATTAGGATTGGATTTGATTTATTTTGGTCATAACAAAAGTTAATTTGATTTTAGGATTGTAATTAGGGTCAATTGAGATCAAATTGATGGACATTTGAGTTGGATTTGGGGAAATTTGAGTCTTTAACTCAATTGAGATCAAATTTATGGACATTTGAGTTGGATTTGGGGAAATTTGGGTCTTTAAGAGCAATTTGGGGATTTTGGTTAAAGATGGTCAAATTGGCCAAAGTGGGTCATGTGGTAGTTGAGTTTGGTTAAAGTTAGTCAAATTGGCCAAATTGAGTCATGTGGTAGTTGAGAGAAATGAAATTGGAAATATTTGGGATTTTTTAGGAATTTTTGGAATTTTTTAAATTTTGAGTTATGGAGGGGTATTTTGGTAATTTGGGGGTGTTTGAGGGGTAAAAGGCCAAGATGGGTATTTTGGTAGAGTTGAGGTACCAATCATCACCAACAATCCATGGACCAATGGAAACCCCATTTTGGGTCATCTACATAGTGGTCTTAGCCAAACCGTAGCCCTAGGGCTAGTAGGATTAGGGGACCATCTACATGAGTATCCCAAAAGATCAAGGGATCTAGGCTAGAAATTCAGGGTTTAGGGTTGTGAGTGATTGTGGGTGTAGATAAGTGTAGTGAGTGTAGTGAATGCCTTAGCTCCAGACCAACACCCAAGGTCAACCTTAAGGTCCAGCAATCCTAAGGGTGACTCATCTTGAGTTTCCCCCATAGTGACCCCACCTACTAAGTATTTAGAGGTTGAGAGCAATATATGGAACTTCAAGCTGAGTGGAGAAGAGTTTGAAATTTCTAGTGGTGAGGGTTCTACATCTAGTTTTCTAAGAATAGTCAACAGGAAAATCCTATGGCTAGACCTTAGGCTACCAAAAGGGAAAAAACTAAACCTCAACCAAAATTGAGGTCAACAGTAATCAACTTGTTTTACCATTTACCACTGGATACGTTATGTTTTTATGCAAATTATAGCCCTACTGAAGCGGAGTTAGATGAGATTATCTCTTACTTGACTATTGGGAGGGGACTTTGGAAGATCACAAATGAGAGGAGAGTAAATTTCCCAACTTCAAAGTTATGTGCACCTTCAAAGGCCTGACACTATTTTATTTTTGCTCATCTGCTTCCGACAAATCATCTCAGTGAAGTGACCAGAAAGAGCGACATTGAACTATTGTATTCAAGAGGGAAAGCTCATCAACATTGGAGCTTTGATCTGTCAGACTAAAATCAGTTTTGTTATAGCTGTTACAAATACAGATCTGGGATTTGCTTCCTTGATCTTTCTTTGTGTAAGCAGGCTGGAGTTAAGTATGATAGCTGGGAGGAAGTGCTATTACCTCAAAAGCCCATCACTAAGGTGAATGTGAAGACTTATTCTGAGCATTTAATTTTTGACTGGAGAGGACGATTTTGTCGGAGCTATGGAATGGAGATGTCTGTTGCTTCTACCTCTGCTGCTTCTACATCTAGACCATCTACCTCATGTGCTTCTACATCTTG
Source organism: Phalaenopsis hybrid cultivar (assembly GCA_002079205.1). Taxonomy (NCBI): domain Eukaryota; kingdom Viridiplantae; phylum Streptophyta; class Magnoliopsida; order Asparagales; family Orchidaceae; genus Phalaenopsis; species Phalaenopsis hybrid cultivar. The sequence continues at coordinate 47,797 of JXCR01146682.1, forward strand.
AGGTGAGTCTACTGAGACTCGAGATCAATTATTGTAGAGGATGATGGATAATATTAATTTTACAGCTGATAGGGTACAAAATTTAGAGCATTTTGCAGAGCATACTGATAGGTATAATAGGAGAAAAAGTGATTATGAAGAGAAATTTCACTCATCTTTGTAGAGCCTCACTAGGGGTAACCAAGGAGTGCAATTTTTTCCAGATACTAGATACCCTGATTTTGAGCCTACAAAAGTTTGGGATAGCGGTGATGCAGATGATGAAGAGTAGAGCTGAGAGATTTATTTTATGATTGTAATAAGATATGAACTATGTAGTTGGGGCTTACTACATTTGCATCTGTGTGTTGGTTTGAACTATGTGTGTGGTTTGTACTTTTATGTTTAAGTGAGAATTGTGATGTGATGTGTTTTCAAGTTTTGGACTTGAGACATGTATGTATGTTTACTTGTTTAGATATTGTTATTTGTGAGACTTTTATTTTTAATTGTATTGTAATTTTTATGTTAGATAGTAGTTTGTTTTAAAATTCTAGGGTAGTAGCTGTTGCGAGTTTTGTGATTGAGTTAGTTTAGAACTTAACTTAATTTTATATCTGTTGTAAAGTTGAAAATCTAGCTAACTTAGATCTCAAATTTAAATTTCTTAAACTGTTGCCCTATATTTTTCTTTTATCATGTTAGTGTGTTTTTTTTTATGTTGAGAACGTGAAATCAAGTTAGTGTATTAGTTTACTCTTATGTTTATATCAACTGCTTAGAAGTTTATTGAATCTCTACATGTTAAATTGAAATGAAAAAATAGAAAATTTGATCAAAATATAATTTTACTCCTATTTTTAGTTTTATACTTGTATCATTAGGGTTTAAAAATTCTTGTTATTATGTTATTTTAAATTTTCATTCTTGCTTATATATAACTGATGCTAAATTGTTTAATCTGTTAAAAATTTAAGTTTGGGGGGGATGAATAATATTTTCAAAACTGAAATTTTATTTGTTCTTAAATGTGCTACAAGTGAATTTGATTTGAAAAGAAAAAAATTGATTATGTATATGAAGTTCTGTTAGGGAAGTAAAATTTGATTCTAGAAATGAGTATGAAATTTTGATTAAAATTTTTAGTAATGAAGAAAAACATTAAGTTAAAAATTTTTTAGAAGAGAAAATGATTAATATAAGTAACTATCTTTAGTAAGAAAAATTGTATTTTTGAAAAATCTAGATAATTTAGACTTTTATTTTTAATACTTAAATTTCTTTTATTAAAATAATTTTCAAAACCTATTATTATATTTATAAGTAAAAGTTTTATATCAGAACTTTGCTTTAGGAAAGGAGAAGTGGAATTCAAAATCATTAAAGGCCTATCAAGATATAGTCAGGACTTTCTTTTAGGAAAGGAGAAGTGGAATTCAAAATCATTAAAGGCATATCCAGATACATTAATCCTTACTTGAAAAAGAAAAGAAAAAAAGAAAAAAAAGGAAAAAAAAATAAAGAAAAAAAGAAAAGAAATAGAAAAATAAAAAGAAAAAGAGTGAAAAATTAGGAAGGAGAAGCTTGAGGATTAGTGCCTAATCAAAAATTGGTTCTACATTTGATCTTTTTAAAGTATAAGACTTGAGAAACTCTTAAGCTTATAGATATAATATAGTAAGTAAAATTATTTTTTAATGAAAATTTTTAAGTGGAGATAATAAATGAACTAAATTCTAAATTTGAAAAATCTACATTATATTTCTGAATTAGATAGAAACTCATATTTTCATCTTTCTTAACTTTAAATATTTATAAACTTTAAGTTGGTCTCATTTACGAAATATTTTTTTATAAATTAGACTGCTATATTTCTAAATCAAAATTTTAGTAACTCCTAAAGAAATCCATGTACATATCATACATATTTAGTTTTTAAAGATTGAAGTGTAACTTGAGGAAAAGTAACATTTTAAGTTTTGAGGAGAACTATTTATGTGATGTATCCTGCCAATTTTATTTGTTAAGGTTACATTCGTATAAAAAGATCACACAAATAACATGGAAGATGTGAGGGTTTAAGTTGTGACAAACAATAACCTTAGAATCCTAAGGCAAGTTAGGGCTTAGATTGTACAGCAGAGCTATACAAAGACCTAAAGATGAGGTGAGGATTTATGTTGCATAAGCAGAAAACCTCAAAATCCTATGACTTGATTGCTTAATTCTAAGGAAGGAAATTGGTTTAGCTGAGGAAGACATGTTTTGTCGTTGAAGATGGTCATGTTGCCCATAGTACTAGCTTCAAGCTCCTTGTCATGACGAGTTTGATTTTTTTAGTGTGCCAAGTTATGGTGTCAAATCAGATAGCCCTATGGTAGTAGTTCTTTAAATATTATGGGGTGTGTTAAAGTTGATTAGAGCGACATCGGTTAGGATTCTATGGTTCCCTCGTTCTAGTACCACTATTTTCTATTGGATTTACTTAGTTCAAATGAATTTACTAAATTCAACATAGTGAGTACCATACCTTCATTTAAAACATGCGAAGCCTCGTTAGCAATCGTAGGTTACCTCCTCCGAGGGATTCCCGATCATCCAATAGAGACATCTTAATTTAGTTGTAGTTGTGGTTTTTGTGATGTTTGTGATTAAATTTTGACTTATTTTATATTTTGAATGTTGTGGCGGTGAATTTTATCTAGGTTTATTTTAATTTGGTTTTAGTTTTACGGCTATCCTAGCAATTTTGGTTTTCAAGTAGAGTGACATTGTTGTTTAACAAGCAAGTTTGTAAGCATGAAAGTACAGTGCAGAAAGTAAAAAAAAAATGGTAGTATAAACTGTAAAGTGTACCTGGCAAATCTTCTCGTTTTCACCTCCTGAAAGGCCAATACTTGCAATACATGTACATAATGTTGCAAGGATTTTAAAAATAATAGTAGATGAAGGTTTAGCTACCAAATCTCACGTTATGAGTTAGTTGAATCTCCGAAGATCCTAGTAGATGATTTTAGGACAAAACACGATAAGTTCAATTTGTCCTTCAAAACATCCAAAGATTCCAAAGTGCTTGGGATTTAACCCTGAACGAATTTGAGGCTCTCTTGAATTATTTTGAGTTCATTTTGAACTTATCATATTGTTTCATCAATCATCCGAGGTTGAAGTGTGACTACACCATTGCTCAATGAAACTTAACAATTTAATTATCCCAAGGATAGTGTACTCAATTAATCGATTCATGTTTCATTTAAGAGTTATGTGAGTGAGTGCCCTTAAGGCAAGTTTGAGTTATTTAAGATTGTGGTGCCCACAAGCAAAGTTGGACTTGGAGTGTTTAAAGATATTGATTATTAACCCAATTATCTTCTAAATCAAATCAATTGAGCATAGATATCGTGTCTAGGTCACTACCAAGCCCTTAGCAATCATAATGAGGAATTTGGTGAAGGTTAAGATTTTAGTTTAAGTGAAGTGTATTTTCATTTAAAGATCACATTGTTACCAATTTTTAGATTAAGGAAAGTAAATTATCATCCTTTTAGCTTAAGCCTCTCACTCTAAAAACTTTTGATATTTGTCAACTTCTAAGTCATGAAGATTAGGGAAGATTATTATCTGTTGATCTTGTGCAAAGGTGGTGGGTGAGTTTCTACCTTATAATCCAATTGTATTTCAATCATCCAAACATGTTTATTAGGATCAAAGTTACTCATTTATCCCTGGTTAACCCTAAATTTTGATTAAGGCGCCAAAGTTCAAAATGACTACCTTGCCTTTGGGGGACTTCACCTCATAACTCTTTAAACATAACTCAAATGACTTTGAGGATTTAAAGTGTTATACCCATGAGGTAATTAAAATGTTAGAGGGGATATGTGCACCTCTCAAAATTTGATTTAATTTAGATAATTATTTAAATTTAGAAAAAAGGATTTTCAAAAGTTAATTTATTTAATTATCCAAAATAAAATTTATATTTATGAAAAAAATTATTAGAGGTTTTCTAAGGTCAGAGAAACACTTAGACAAAATTTTATGATTTTTTGAATCAAATTTCTATTTGTATTATTTAATTTTAGATCAATTTTCATGATTTATTTAAATAAAAATAGTATTTTAATTAAAAAAATTCATTTTTATATTTTTATTACACTCCTTTGAGTCAGAAAACTCAAAGAATAAAATTTTGTATTTTTGTGATTTTTAATTTATTTAAATAATTATTTTAGTGAGAAAATATGAAAAATTCACTTTTAAGGCTTTAAAATTTATTTTTAACTTAGAAAAAATTTGGGAAAATGTCCTAATGAATTCTAAGTGATCAGAGGACATTCCCACTTATTTTGAACAATTTTTTGTATTTTTAAAAATTTTGATTATTTTAATTATTTTTAATTCAAAATATATTTGAAAAATGAAGTCTTTTCACAAAAAAGGGTTTTATTTTTATAAAATACCCCTCACCACAAGGAACTCAAAAAAAATAGTTTTCATATTTTTTCTAAGCATATTTAATTTAATATAATTATTTTTATACAAAAAGTAAGGTTTCCTTAAGAAATCCATTTTAGTGCCTAAACTAATTCAAATAATTTTGGTATTTTTACAGTTGGTAGACAAGATTTTTTTGAACAATGTAGAGTTCATTTTGTTAGTTTTTTATAAGTATTTAATTTACAAAAATTAACACAAGGTATTTACATTTAACTAAGTACACAAATTCACAACATGATTAAAAGCATCAAAATATTTTTCCTAGATGTCTTTGACTACAAGAAATCTACTGAAATTATTCTCATAATTTTCCAAGTGATATTTTGATTTATATAATTAAAATAAGCCAAAATGGTCACCTTAGCTTGAAAATTAAGTTTAGAAGCACAGAGATGCTCTCTGACCTTGGAAAAACTAGAAGGCATGGAATTTATCATTAGGAATAAACCCTCTAAATTCCAAGCCATGGTGAAATATTTTTAGGCATGGAGAATTAAAATACCACTGAGGGTATTTAATTAATTAAAAATCAGGGAGTGAAAAAATAATTTTTATTTTTAGTCCACATTATTCTTCTCTATTCATTGAGCAAGAGAGTATTTTTCTTTTATTTTTATGATTTTTATAGATAAATATAGGGATTTTTGAAGCTTAGAAATTTAAAATAATTCAAAAATCCCTATTTTTTCTACTTATCCATGCGGCGCTGACTGGATCCTAGGCAGCCCTGAAGGCTCCATGCATCGCTCCGCCATTTGACACCACCAGCCACGTAGCCTCCACGCGGACCTCGCTTTATGCACCATGGATCTGTCTGGCTTGATCTCCTCCGTCCATTGGATACATGCGAGATCGGACGACTCTCTGTTATCGTCTCTAAGTTACCTAACTCGTGATCCGTTCACACTAAAATCTTAAGATCTTGGCCTAGACTCAACAAAATTGCATGGGGTTTGTTCCAAAACCTTCATCTACTCAAGATGAACCTATCTATATGGATTATACGGTATGAAATACAGTAAGTAAATATGGAGAATCAAAATAAGCTTGATTTAGGGTTGGAGTTTAACACATTTATCTAAGAGGGGACGCCTCAATCAGATGGTTGTGGTAGCTTTGATTGGTCCCAATGAACCTCTATATGAAGTCCCAAGTATTGGCGAATTGTCTAGGTATGATTTCGACCAAGCTCGATTTCAGGTGTTATTTGAAGTCTAAACTAGAGGCTGTTTGAGAGGGGGCTTCTGTGGGGGATCAACTCCTCTCACTGTGGGAATGGTGTGTGCCCAATTAATTGAGGTTTAGTTCAGTGTAGAGCTGTGGGAAAATATTTCTTGGTTTTGACTGAAAATTTGAGCTCAAAATTGAACTCTCACAGAGGGAACTAGAAGGGGAAAATGGTGGGCATGAACTGAGGGGGTCCTAAGGAGTCTCTGGAAGAAATTTGACAGAGTTTTCTTAGAAATTTTTCAGCTCCCCTCACTTGGCCATGGAAGTGAGGTTTAAATAAAAATGGCTTAGGCTGGTTGCAAGGCCCAATTTGGGGATGGAAAATATCTTAGGTGGTTTAAAATGCTAAAGCCAATTGGAATTGACCAGCTCAGATGGGTGAGTTTGGGTTTAAATTTGAGCTTGGGTCTCTTGGTTTTGGTGTTTTTTGGCCACTACGCTTGTCGACAGAGCTAGAGGTGGTGGTCAGGAGGCCAGGTGAGCCAGTGGGAGGGTTAATTATAATTAACCCTCAATGGCAGCTGATGAAGGGGAAGATTTTTGGTTAATGCCCATAAATGGGCATACATCCCTTAATTTGGGGATCCATTGGTCCATAGCATGCCATGGCTGGTCCAAATGGGGTTTATCCTGGTCCTTAAAAGGAGCTTAGTGGCTGTGGAGTCATAAATTTGGTGAATTTAGGGTGGTTAGGCCAATTTTGGTGTATAGATTCAATTTGGGTCCAAATGGCTAAAAGTTGGGTTTGAGTTTGGCTATCCATGACTTTGATCCCAATTAGTTGATCAACATTGTGTAGATGATTGTAATGAATATTTTTGGTGAAGGATTGAAATGATTTTCAGTTTAATTGGGGGTTCAATTTGAAGGATTTTGGAATTTTGGTCAAATTGGGTATGTTGGGCTAGACTTTGGCCTAGGTTGGGCTAGGCCTGGGCTAAGTCCAAATTGATTATTGAAAGTGGTCTAAGGGAACATCATGAAGAGTTTTTCAACATAAATTGGGTGCCAATTTTGGGGTTAGGGCAATCAATTTGGTGGAACTTGGACACATAGCCAATTTGGGGCAAATTTAGGGATTTTGGGATTTAGGTTGAAATTATATGAAATTGAGGCCTCAACAAGAGAAATTGAAGGTCAAGCTTAATGTGTAAGAATGTTATGAAGAGTTTAGGATTCAAATTGCGGCCAAGGGAGTTGGTCATGGGGTTCAATTTGGTGGGATTAGGCCATAGGATCAAAATTGGGGGTTTGACTTAAATAAAAATTGGGCTCAAAGCGTGGTCCAATTGAGCTTTCATTTTGTTTAAAATGGTCTCATGGAAGGTGAATTTGAGTTTAGGATTGAAATTAGGGGGAATTAGGGCTAACTTGATGGACATTTGACAAAATTTGGGGAAATTGGGCCCTCAAAAGCAATTTGGGGGTTTTGGTAAAAAAGGTCAAATTGGTGAATATGGGTCTAATTTAAGGGTCTATATGAGTTTTAGAGACATTTGGACTGATTTTGGATGCTGTGGGATGGTTTGGGGTGCCAAGGGTATTTTTGTAATTTTGGCAATTTTGGGGGTATTTTGGTAAATTTGGAATTTTGGGTGGTTTTGGGTAGCTTGGGTATTTTCAAAAGATTTGAAATGAATTTTGAACAAGTTTGTGTATTTTGCATGAATTTGAGGATTTTGACCAAATTTGATATTTGGGGGTGTTTAGGTAATTTGAGTAGATTTGGGGGTAAAAGACCGAGTTAGATATTTTTGGTAGAATTGGGAAGCTAACCATCACAGATGAGCTATGGACCAATGGAATCCCGTTTTGGGTCCTCTATGTACTTGTCTTAGCTAAACCCTAGCCTAGGCCCAATGGGTTTAGGGGACCATCTACATGAGTCTCCCAACAGATCAAGGGATCAAAGTCAACAATTTTGGGTTTAGGGTTGTGAGTGGGTATAGGTGATAATGAGTGCAAGTGAGTGCAAGTGAGTGAAAGTGAGTGCCTTAGCCCTAGACCAACACCCAGATTCAACCTTAAGGGCAAGTTGTCTTATTGGAACTCACCTTGAGCTCCCCCGTATTAACCCTACCTACTAAGTGTTAGAGGTTAGGACCAATATGTGGAACTTCAAGTTGAGCAAAGATGAGTGTAGAATTTCTAATGGTGAGGGTTCCTCTTCTAGTTTTTTAGGAATAGTCAACAGGAAAGTCCTATGGCTAGAACTTAGGCTACTAAAGAGGAAAAACTAAACCTCAACCAAAAGCCAGATCTAGTTTTCTAAGAATAGGCAATAAGAAAATCTTATGGCTAGACCTTAGGCTACTAAAAGGGAAAAACTAAACCTCAACCAAAAGTGAGGTCCTATGGCTAGACCTTAGGCTACTAAAGAGGAAAAACTAAACCTCAACCAAAAATGAGGTCACTATGGCTAGACCTTAGGCTACTAAAGAGGAAAAACTGAACCTCAACCAAAAGTGAGGTCAAGTCATATGGCTAGACCTTAGGCTACTAAAGAGGAAAAACTGAACCTCAACCAAAAGTGAGGTCAACTAGCTCCAAACACACAATTCCTAACACTTAACTTAATGCCACTCTTCATTAGAAGGAATGAATTGAGACAATATGAATGAACTCTACCGGTACCTTACGGATGAAGATGTGAATTGGGAGGCTAGAGATGATGGCAATGTAAGTTTTTCATTATCATTGTTAAATTGTACTTCTAAGGCATGACACTTATTTATTGCATCAAAATTACAACCTACTATGATGATCAGTAAGGTGATTAAGGAGAGCGTTATTTTAAATTATTGTATTCAAATCAGAAAACCTATTAATATTGGAGCCATTATTGTGAAATCAGTTTTGGGTTTGATTACGAATGAATCTGCAACCGGATTAGGACATCTATCTACTATTTCCTAATGTGTAGTCAATCACAAGTACCTTATGAAAGTTGGGAAAAAGTGCTTCTTCTTTAGAAGCCGATGGATCCAGAAGTCTATTGCAGTTGCACTGGAATGGGAGATGAAAGTGATATGAATCTACTAATGGATCAAGCATCCCAGAATTCATCTCCTATTCAGCCTTACTTCAGTTCTAATGCACTTTTGAAGAGGATAAAGAAGATTGAAAAAGAGATCCATAATCTTATGCATGCAATAGGAAATATTTCTGAAATGTTAAATCATCCGGATTGGAGACTTAAAGAACATTTTGGAGCATATTGGTTGTATTAAATATGGTTTAGTGCGTATGTTCAAGAAACATGCTTGGATTCAGGAAGATTCGACTGACGAGTTTCCTTACCGACCCTTCTACATTATGTATATGCACTACCAATCTATGGGAGATATCCAAGAGGACAAGAGTGAAGAAGATGTTTGAACGTTTTATTTAGTACTGTTTGTTATAGTTACTTTATTGTGTAGATTGCATTTACTACTATCGTTGAACTTTAGCTATTTTATGTTTTGTACTTTGATGTGTAGATTTCAGTGTTAGGATGTTTGACTTGCTTTAAAACACTGAATTTGATGTTTGTTGGCTTGAAAAAGGTTAGTTTCTAATAGCGCGTAATTTACATATAAAGTGAGCTTTGTGTTGTTTGTGAAAGTTTACTGTTAGAATAAATTTTAGCTATGTTTAAAAATGTTCATTTAAGTTATTTAGAGGTTGACGTAAAGCGGTACGGACCAGATTTACACAAAAACTGAAATCTGGTGAATTTGTACTCTAGCGCATGATGCGTCGTTTTACAGAGCGTTGGCGCATGATGCACCAGATTTGGCGCATGATGCGCCAAAAAATTGAACATGTCTGATTGCCTAGAAAACTGCAAAATTGCATGGACAAGCTTCATTTTCATTGCTTGGGTCGTCTCCCACCTCTAAACTTTGACCTAGGGCTTTACATTGAGGGTGATAGAGAAGATTTTGTAGACCAAAAATCATAGATTTCATCTTCTTTTGGTAAGAGCTTCATTTTAACTTAGAAATTTTGTTATTTTCACCATAGATTTTTCCTACATTGTTGAAGATCCAAAATTTGGGATTTTTTTATGAAATAGCTTGAAGAAAACTCATGGTGAAAAATTTCTTACCAAATAATCTTGCTTGAGGAGTTTGATTTTTTTTATTTAGTAATTTATTTGGAATTTATTTGGATTTTCATAGATTTTGAAATGGCTCCTCGAGTGAAGAGAGGAAGGTCATCTGAAGTTTTCGATTCAAAAAGATTCATTAACTTCAAGGCCTAACATAGTTATGATACTCAAATGGAGACCAGAAGATTGATCCAAGAATGAGCGTTTGCAAAATCGGGTGGAGAGATCAAAAGGTTGATCCTCGCCAGAAACTGGGAAAGATTCTGCTACTTCATTACAATAGCAATTGTTCCAATGATTTGGGAGTTCTATGCTAACCTGAGGTTCATTACTGGTGATCACATCTTGGTTTGAGGTAAGCAAGTTGAATTTATTACTGATCGGATCAATGCTCTATGTGGCTAAGGATTGTATATCATGATGAGTACGATGCATTCATGATAACTGATTTATCACTGGATGAAGTGATTACTTTTTTGATTGATGGAGAAGGAGAATGGAAGATTAAGAACAATAAGATAGTTAACTCTTTTGCTTCTCTGTTGAAGAGTCAGTCAAAGATATGACACCACTTTATTTCTGCTAAGTTATTACCAACAAATCATCTTGTTGATATGACAAAAGATAGAGTGGTGTTGAACTATTGCATTCAGAAAATGAAAGCAATAAATGTTGGTGTACTCATAGTTAATCATGATCGAAGTATAGCATGTAGTTCTACAACTAGTTGTTTGGGATGTCCTGCCCTGATTATCACTTTATGTGAGCAATCAGGAGTATATTTCCATAGAAATGAAGAAAGATTACAGTCACAAAATCCTATTGGGAGGCAATTGATCCCGATGATATACTTGTACAAAATATGTAAAGTTGACTCCACTTTACAATGGTGCCAAAAACATAATGTGTTATTTTCTGAATAATAAATTTAAGCAATTTATGTAGGGATTCTATGCAAGTATACGTATCGTTATCAAATAATACAAGACATTCTGTTTAAGCCCCAAATATCGATCCCACGAGAAAAGTTTAAATTTGAGATGATAAATTAATTACGAAATTCACAGTAATAAAATAAAATTTATGTCACTAATTTTGATTATTTAATGTACTATCAAAACTAAATTATAATCTACTAGCAAAACTAAAATGCAAAGTTTAAACAGTAACTACCAAACTATGTTTATGTGATGAAATTATCTAATATGAAAAATCATCTTTCTCACTACAATGAGTTTTTGGTAAAATGAAATGAGATAAATGGTTTAAATATGTATTGTTTTAAATAGAAGCAATTTTAATTCTCTACCCTGACTTATTGTTATAGAGAATCATTGGCTAATTTTAGGTTTAGTACCTAAATTCGTGGTTAGGCTGGGAGGATACAGGCTCTCACTCCAAAGCTCCCAATTCCCTTCCCTTGAAGGCTAACACTCGCTTTAGTTCTTAAACACTAAGACCAAATTGGGAATTTTAGTCTGTCACCCTAAAATCTTCAATTCTACGCCCCAATAAAGTATATTTCTCTACTTATTTGCACTAAATTCCATGAACAAAATACTCCTCCATGGAAGTAATGTGATTCTCACTCTGATGTAGAACTCATACTACATTTCTCGAATCATATGTTTCACAACAAATTTTTACATTTCAATTGGCTAGATCAAAAAGTAAATTAAAAACAAAGTTGAAAAACCATCACAATTTATTTTATATTTTAAAAATGACACATCCAAATTATCTATTCATTTCACCATATCTCAGAGTAAAGAGAAAGATAAAGAAAACTACTCAGACTTCATGAGAAAGATACAACAAAAAATTTATTTCATATATAAAAGAAAGTTCATACAACAATAATAAACAAATATACTTATCTGAAACTCTTTCTCAAAGCAAATCCCTTGTAGCCTCTCTTGGACTCTTTCTTTCTTTATAATACTCTTAATTCTCTCTTAGAAGATATAAGGAAGAAGAAATCTCTCATTTCTCTTCCTCTCTAACAACTCTTAGAAAAGAATTCACACTTAAAATCACCAAAAAAAAACCTCAAAACTCTAAAGAAATAAATGACTAATGGACTAATGGTCAGGGGAGAATGGAAGAGAGATTTTTCTGATCAATTTTCACCCTAAATAAAGCCTAATGTAGATTTTCCAATCAGTGCATCCAAAAACTCTTCAAAAAGTGTCCATTTTCATTGAATCTTCTAGAAATCGGTCTTGCTCCAACATTTGTGTCGTCGGCGCCACTCTCTGTCAAATGGCACTGTTAGCGCTGCTCCTAGGACTATCAGCGCTACTCTTGGCTCCGTCAGTGCTGAGGAAATTTTGGCCTTTGTTCTGTAGGTCTGCGTCGTCGAGGTCCATCCTGGCACTGTCGGCGCTGAGTATTCATTCAAAAACGTCATTTTGACTCCAAATTCCATCATCTTTGCTTCATTTTTGTCTCAAGTCCTAAAAATCAACAATCTACAATAAAACATGAAAAATACCTTCCTTTAAAGCGTAATATCACCAAAAAATAGTATAAACTATAGGTCTAAATATGCATATATTTTTTGTACATAAAAAACCCCCAAACTTAAATGTTACTTGTCCTCAAGTAAATCCTTTACTACATAAAAGAAGGACTCATGACAAAGAGTTTTAACTTCGAGATTTCCATATTTTAGTCTACTAAATAAAATAGCATAACTTAAGAAAAATGTAAAATAACTCCAGTTAATACTAAAGGTATAAGAATATCTAGCAGTTAAGCCTTAAGAGTTTTGATTCTCTATTCTTTTCAAGGAAAATTGCAAATTGTTATTTTAAAGCCACTTAGAATATCCATATGAAAAAGAATTTCATGAAACTTTATTAGTAAATATTCTAATACTTAAATATAAGTTTAGAAAATGTAGTCAAACCTTCTTTTTTAAGTTGATTCAAGTGAAGACAATCTTTGATTAGGCATCTCCTCAAGCTTTTCCTCCCATCATCTTCTCTTTTTTTTCTTTTCTTTTCTTTTCTTTCAGGATCATTTTCAATCCTTTTTCTTTTTTTCTTCTCTTCTTTTTTTTTAATGTTAGGATTACTATATCCGGATAGTCTTTAATGATTTTGAACATCACTATCCTCTTAAAGTTAAAAACTTCACATTCCTTCACTTTATAAATTTATATTAGCTTTAAAGATTTTTCATAAAGTTTTATTCTTTTCGTTTTACATGAATCTCTAAGATTTTTAATACTTCAAAAATACAAATTCCTGTACTTACAATAGAAAAACGTAGTCTTACTCTCTCATACCAAATATATTAATCTCTAAAATTAACCTTTATTATTGAAAATTTTTACTTAAGTTTACTATATATTTAGAAATATAGAAATAGTTACTAATGGTCATGTTAAATTTAAAAATTTTGAAAATATAGCTAATTGAGGACAAATAAATTTAAGTTTCTTTCTTTAAAAAGTAATTTTCTTCCCCCCAAATTTAAATTTTAAAAGGTTTTGCATGAAAAACTTAAAACATATAGGTTGAAAGAAAATATTTAATATATAAAGAAAAGTCTTACCTGTTGAAGGTTCTACTATTGAAACTTAACTTTGAAATATTGCAGATGCTAATATGAAAAGCTACAAGACTTAAAACATTAAATAACACGTAATACATATAAAAAATTTGTTGAGGAAGAATTAACTACAAATACATTCAACAAAGTACTAAAAAGTAACAACAGTACTAAAATAATTTCCAATGTAAAAATAGTTTTACAATCCTACGGTTCACAATACAACATAACATCTAAAATAAAGCAAAGTTTTGCATCTTAAAAACAAACAACAATAACAACAATAAAGTACAACCAACTATAAACTAAAGAAAAGATCGGACTAAAACATTACCAGTCATCATCTTATTCTTCTTCTTCAACATCAAATTTTAGCTGCTGATACGGGGTGAAGACAAGGTGATTAGCAAATCGGACTGAGTGGTCACCTATCATGTATCTAACCATCGAATCATCATAAGCAACATCATACTCAAACTTTTGCCTTGTCAAATCATCATTATGTGCATTTTTGGCCTCCATATTTTCCATTATGTTTTCCATCCTTAAGATATCTCCATATTGGATCATCAGTTGCTCCATAAGTCCCTGAAGACTAGGGGTGCTAGAAGTAGAAGGAATATCCCTACTCCTACTTCCAGATCTCCATCCAACATGAGATTCATAAATCTTAATCTTGGTAGGCCCAATAGGTTTTAGAGGTTCAATCCTCTCATCATTCATTCTAAAATCAACTCTTGCATGTCCACATAGTGTGAAGATTAGGGCAGGGTGTGCTAATCCACCAGTAGTCTCACCCAAAGCAATAAAACAAGTGTTTCTATAAACAATAAAGCCCACATATATCCTTCTCATCTGCTAGATATAGAAGTTCAGGATGGCTCTATCCTTTGTAACCTCGTCATGATGATTTGTTGGTATCATTGTAGCAGATATAAAGTAGTGTTAGGCCTTAGATACTACATTTAACATAGAAAGAGGGAAGTTTACCTTAACATTATTTGTCACCTTCCAAGCTCCCTTCCATCATTAGGAAAAATAAATAACTTCATCTAAGTCCTCATTTGTAGCAGAAAATAATTTGCACTGACAACTATATACGTCCTCTAACAGATAAAGTTCATTAATTCTTCTTGGAGTAAATTCCACCATTTTTCCACGAACAAAAATGTAGTCCTTAAAAGTTTCCTTAAAGTTAGCATAGAACTCAATCACTATACCAATAATAGCCTCGTCAGTAAAGTAACAAAAATTCTTCCACTGTCGAGCAACGATCAATCTTTTGACTTCTCTACCAAATTTTTAAATGCTCGATCTAGAATTACTTTTTAATTGTAAGCAGACTATTGAAACATATGCTAGCCTTGTAGTTCACAAACTTTTGATCATCAAAATCCACTTTCCTCTTTCCCTTGCTCATTCTCGGTGCCATGGTAATCTAAGAAAATTTTGAAAATCCAAATAAATTCCGAAAATTCTGAAAAATCGCAATGTGGAATGTTCTAAACTTAAATCTACTACGAAAGAGTACTTCACCAAAGGATTTTCTCAAAAATCTTCCCAAAATTATCAAAATTTTGGATCTTGATAATGTAAGATAAATCCTTGGTGAAAATAAAAAATTTTGAGTTCAAAGTGTAGCTCTTACCAAGAGAAGATAAAATCGAACTTCTTTTGGGATTAATCACCTCAAATCAAAGCAATAGTAAGCGCTAGGTGTACAAAACGAAGGTTGAAGGTAACCGAAGGGGTAAAAATGGTGTTTTTACTGTACAAATAGCAAAATTTTAAGGGGCCTTGGTACTTCGGGTCGAGGGCGCTGTCGGTGCCCATGCTAGCGTCGTCGGTGCCCATGCTGGCGCCGTCAACGCCAGTGCCAAAAATTTCATATTTTTAATTTTTTTGCAATTTCAATTTTCATTCAATTCACTCTAAAGTCTAATTAATTTTTCTAAACACTAATATTTATCCTTTAAAAATTTATTAACAAGCATTTTCGCTAACAACACCAAACTAAATTTTATATATGAAAATTCAAATTTGTACAAATACACTTTTTTAATCACTGTCGCACATACATAAAGCATACTAAATTATAATTTAGCATCAAAATCAAGCCACAACACTAGAATGCTGACACAAAACTATACATATAATTAAAATTATAAGAGTTCTAAAGTAAAGTAAATCCAGCACAATCATATTATAAACATAATTACTTTAAAATAGTACAGAGTCCAACTTCTTCAATTGTTCTGCTTCATCTTTAGTACTTTCTCCTCTTACAATATCTCCCATAGACTGGTAACAGACGTATAAATTGTATAAGGGTTGGTATAAGAATTGATCAGTCAAATTTTCATCGATCTATCCATGTTTCTTAAACATTTGCACCAAGTCTGCTTCAATTGTTCTAGTATGATCGAAGTTCTCCTTCATCTTGCAATCTAAGTGATCAAAACGGTAGTTAAGATTTCCTATTGCATTCATAATACTCTAAAGTTTTCTTTTGATTTTCTTCATTTTTTTCTCCAAAGCTATTTAACTTCCAACTGTATTGGGCATTGATTGTGTTGAAGCATGTGATGAATCATCCAAGATAATATTCAAGGCTTCATTTCCATTCCCAATATAATTTTCATTAATAAGAATCATGGGCTCCCAAGGTAATAATACTTTCTCCCAAATTTCATATGGCATTTGAGATTGACTGCAAAGTAAGAAAATTGTAGAAGGATTCCCCAGTCCATATACAGACCCATTCATAATAATACCCATAATAGATTTGAAAATAATTGATCCCACATTAATGGGCTTTTCCATTTGAATGTAATTGTTTAAAATTGCACTTTCTTTTGTAACCTTACTAATCTTCATGGTAGGGGGTAACATTGCAGAGATAAAGAAATACCATTGTTTAGATATTTGATTAAGCAGTGAAGTAGAGAAACTAATGTATCCCTCATCTCTAATTTCCCAATTGTTATTTTCATTCATCAGAAATTGGTATACATCTTACATTATATCTCTCATTGGGATAAAATTTGTATAATGACAGATTGGCACGCTTTTTATCATATACAAATCATTAATTTGAGGCGGAGTAAATGGTACAGCCTTACCTCGAATGAAGACGACTCCTTAGGTAATTCCATGTAAGTTAGCATAGAACTCCTTTACCACTGGTCTAATAACTGCAGCGGTAGTGTAGCATAGAACTTCCCAATGTCTTTATACTATGATTTTCTCAATCTGTTAACTTGGTATACTCAATCCATGAATGACAAAGCCTCTCTCCTTGATAAGTCTCTTCTTTATAATGACTTTTTCGTATAATCTCTACACGTCAAAACTGATAAATATTATTCTATTGAAAACTCTATACCTTGAAGTATTTCTGGAATTGGAAGCCATGAATCTTGAAATTTGGAAGTTCATTCTCGTCGAAGGAAGTTTTCAGACCTTTAAAAACACCACTCGGCGGTTATTTCGGAGTACAATTCCGCCAAAGTCTGCCAAATTTCTCTTGAATCGCTGGAAAGCTCGGGACGTCGTCGGCACTCCTGATGGTGTTGTCGTCCCATGGCTTGGGTAGAAGGGTGTCGTCGGTGCCCATTCTGGCGCCATCGGGACCAGAGACCAATATTCTGTCACTTCTTTTTTTTATCCAATTCAATTTCAAATTTTCATCCAATACCAATATTTTTCTTAATTTTTGATACATAGCATTTTGTAGGATTCAAAATATTATTATTTCCTAACATATAAAACACATATTAAACAAAGTAGTAAGATATTTAGATATATATTTAAATATATATATGGGTTGTCTCTCACAAAGCGCTTGGTTCAACGTCGTTAGCCCAACGTACCATTGTTTAATCAGGATGAATCAACATCAAAATTTCATTAAATTATGGCATGTGCCCTTCATAATTTCATTAAATTGGGCATGTTTCAATCGATGCCCATTAACCTTAATTATCTTTCTAATTTTAGGATCTTTAATAATTACAGTCCCATAATGATAGACATTAATCACATTGAATGGTCCTAACCATCTAGGTTTCAGTTTTCCTGGAAATAATCTCAATCTAGTTTTATATAATAGAACTTCTTATCCAAGTTTAAATGTTTTTTTAATAATCTTCCAATCATGTCAAATTTTCATTTTTTGTCTTTATAGATTTTTGCATTATCATATGCTTCATTTCTTATCTCCTCAGGTTCATTGAGTTGCAATAATCTTTTCTCACCAGCATCTTTTAGATTAAAATTAAATTCCTTAATACACAAAATGCTTTATGCTCCAATTCTACTAGTAAGTGACATGTTTTTCCAAAAATAAGTTTGTAACAATAATCTTTTCTCACCAGCATCCTTTAAATTAAAATTAAATTCCTTAATAGCCCAAAATGGTATGTTGCAATTCTACTCGTAAGTGACATGTTTTTTCCAAAAATTAGTCTATATGGGACATTCCAATAGGAGTCTTTTAAGCAGTTCTGTTTGCCTATAGTACAGTATCTAATCTAGCAGACCAATCCAAATTATAGGGATTTACAGCTTTTTCTAAAATTCATTTTATTTCACATTTTGATATCTCTGCTAGACCGCTCATTTGGGGTTGATAAGCAATAGAGAATCTATGCATAATATCTTATTTTTTAATCAATTTCTTGATTTTCTTATTCCTAAAATGGGATCGTCCATCTGTAATAATTACTCTCGGCATTCCATATCTTGTAAAAATATTTTTATGTAAAAATTTTAAAACACTCCGAGCATCACATTTAGGTATAGTAATAGCTTCAATCCATTTGGACTTATAATCAACAGCAAGTAATATATATATTTTTTTCAAATGAAGGCATAAATGGTCCCGTAAAATCTAATCCCCCCACATCAAAAATTTTAACTTCCAATTTGTAATTTAGAGGCATTTCATTTCTTCTAGAAATATTTCTCACTCGTTGTTATCGATTGCATGTTTTGATATATTCATTAACATCTCTAAAAAGAGTAGACCAATGAAATCCAATTTTCAAAATTTTATGTGAATTTCTATTTGTTCCAAAATGTCCTCCAAAATCAGAATAATTACATCTTTCAATTATTTGTTGAGTTCCTTCTAAAGACACACACCTTCTAATAATTAGATCTTTACACTGTTTATATAAATATGGGTCATCCCAAAATAGAATTTTAAATCATAAATAAATTTCTTTAATTATTGATTCTTAACATCTGGTGGTAGAATATTACTCATAATATAATTTACTATATCGACATACCACGATATATTCACTACATCAATAATATATAATTGTTCATCAGGGAAAGTTTTTAAAATTTCATTTGCAAAATTAGTTAATATTTCTTATTCCAGACTAGATAAATGATCAGTTATTTGATTACATTTCTTTTTCTATCAACTACCAGAAAATCAAACTCTTACAGTAGAAGTATCTATCTAATTAATCTTGGTTTAGCATCCTTCTTTTGCATCAAATATTTAATAGCAGAATGATATGTATGCATTATACATTTGGCTCCAATTAAATAAGGTCTAAACTTATCAAAGGCATAGAGTATAGCTAAAAACTCTCTTTTAGTAGTAGTTTAATTAATTTGAGCATCATTTAGACTTTTACTAGCATAATATATTACTTTAAAAACTTCGTTGTGCATTTTTCCTAAAACAACTCCAATAGCATAATCACTAGCATCACACATTATTTCAAATAGTTTTTCCCAATCAGGTAGAACGATTATAGGTGCAGTGATTAATTTTTCTTTCAATAGTTCAAATGCTTTTATGCATTCCTCATTAATATCAAATTTTATATCTTTTCAAAAAGTCGGCATAATGGCTTAGTTATTTTTAAAAAAATTTTATATAACACCAATAGAAACTAGCATGTCCTAGAAAACTTCTTACTCCTCTAACCGTAGTAGGAGATGGTAATTTCTCAATAACTTGAATTTTTGCAAGACCTACTTCAATGTCATTTTCAAAAATTTTATGCTCAAGTACAGTTCCTCCTACAACCATAAATTGACATTTTTCCCAATTTAGTACTAGGTTGATTTTTTCATTTAATTCTAGAAATTTTTCTAAATTATTTAAACATAATTCAAATGAAATCTCAAATATAAAAAATCATCCATTGATACTTTCATTTCATGTCCAATTAAATTACTAAAAATTGACATCATACATCTTTGAAATGTTTCAGGTGCATTACATAGTTCAAAAGACATTCTATGAAAAGCAAATGTTCTATAAGGGCTTGTAAATGTTATTTTCTCTTGATCCTCAGGAGCAATTGAAATTTGGTGATACCCGGTTATCCATCTAGAAAGCAGTAATATTTGTTTCCAGTCAATCTATCCAACATTTGGTCTTGAAAGGGTAAAGGAAAGTGAACTTTCCTGGTGGCCATGTTTAATTTTATGTAGTCTATACAAATTTGTCAACCAGTAACTTGTCTTATTAAAATTAATTCATTTTTCTCATTTACTTCAATTGTCACTCCTCCTTTTTTTGGAACACGGTGAATTGGACTTACCCAAGCACTGTCTGAAATAGAATACATAATTCCAGCATCTAACCATTTTAAGATTTTCTTTTTAACAACTTCTTTCATTATTGGGTTTAATCTCCTCTGAGGATTGGGATTAGGTTCATACTGTTCATCTAATAGAATTTTGTGCATAAAAATTGAAGGACTAATTCTTTTAATATCTGTTGAAGTCCATTCAAAAGCCTTTTTATATCTTTTCAACATTTCTATTAATTTTTTTCTTGAATTTCAATTAAATCAGAAGATACAATAATAGGCAATGTAGATGAATATCCTAAAAACACATATTTTAAATGGGCAGGTAATACTTTCAGTTCAAGTTCAGGTGGTTTAATACTTGAAGGAATAAGATTTTTATTCTCATTTTCCAATAAGTCTAAGGTTTCAAATTTGTCCTGAACATAATCTAAATTCTCTTCTTTTATTTCATTCTCATTCTCACAATACTGTTCTTGCCTTAATTTTTCTTTAAACACTTCCTTAATTTGCTCGTTATTTAGATAATTAGTAACTTCCATTCTAAGACATTCATTATCTTTTTATATTGCAAGATTTTTGATAGCTTTTGCTATACTAAATTTCACTTCTTGATCATTGACTCTCATTATTAATTCTCCTTTTTACACATCTATCACAGCTCTCCCTGTTGTAAGAAATAGTCTCCACAAAATAATAGGAATCTCTTTATCTTCCTTCACATCTAATACGATAAAGTCTACAGGAAAAATAAATTTATCCATTTTTACTAGTGCATCTTCTATAACTCCTTTAAGATAAGTTATTGATTGATCAGCTAACTAAAGAGTTACAGTAGTAGGGTAAATCTCTCCTAAATCTAAGCTCTTAAAAATCAATAGGGGCATAAGATTGATACTCGTTTCTAAATAACATAAGGCTTTTCCAAAAAGTTATTCACCAATAGCACAAGATATAGTAAAACTATCAGGATCTCTTAACTATTCAGAAAGCTTTTTTTGAATAATAGTGCTACACTCTTCACTGAGTGCAATGGTCTCATGTTCTCCAAACTTCCTTTTCTTGTTTAGTATATCTTTCATAAATTTCACATAACTTGACCTTTGTTCCAAAGAATCAATGAAAGGAATGTTTATCGTTAACTTCTTAAGGATTTCCAAAAATTTTGTAAATTGTTTATCTTTTTGTTTTAGTCTTTGAGGAAACAGAGGTAATGGTTTTTCTACAGGGCTCTGTGTTTGTTCATTTTATATCGTTAACTTCTTAAGGATTTCCAAAAATTTTGTAAATTGTTTATCTTTATTCTTCTACTATCTTTGAGAAAACAAAGGTAGTGGTTTTTCTGAAAGAACTTGTATTTGTTCATTTTCATTGTGGTTGCTTTCAATCTCTTCATTCTCCTCCTCAACTTCAATTTCTATTTGAATTCTTGTTTCTACTTCTTTTCCACTTTGTAACTGAATAGCTTTAATTTGCTAGTTATTTTGATATTTTGGATTAACTTTCACAGTACTCGGAAGAATTATTGAAGGTCTGTTACTAAGTGCAGTAGTAATATATGCTAATTGGTTTTTAATATTTCTAATAGCAGCCCCTTAATTTTGTAATTGATCTCCCATATTCAACATTTATTCTTCCATCGTCAACTTCTTTTTCTTAACTTGTGGGTTAGGGTGAGAGTTAAATCTAAGAGGATAATAAGGTCAATAATTAGAATTTTCTTGGTTGTTTAAATTTCTTGAGGGGGTCACCGAATTGCTATAATTATTCTAACTAAAATTAGGGTGATTTTTCCATCTAGAGTTATAATAATTAGAATAGGGATTATGATTTTGATTATTTATAATATTCAAAGTTTCATAAGATGAATTAGCAGCAACATCAGGATTTTGAATAGTCAATTGAAGTTCATCTGTTGTAGGATTAACATAATATTTTAAAGGTTTTTGTCAATTTTCATTTATTTGATTATCTAATTTATTCATCATTTAGTTAAAATTTTTAATTTCTTTTTATTTTTTTCAAATTTTTCTAATTGTATGTTCTAATACTGAATTGCAAGGTACTAAACTTTCATATCCAATATTTTGCATAAACAAATCTAATAAACAAAGAAAATTTTCTTAAATATACTCTTAAGTATATATTTATATATATATTTTTTGGATTTTTGGTTTTATTATTTTTTTTATTTTTATTTGATTTTATATTTTATATTTACCACCAAATTTTCTATTTTACCAAAGTTATTTAATATTTAGTTCCCTTCCCAGGCAACGACGCCAAAAACTAGATCCCGATGACATAGTTGTGCAAAATATATACAGTTGACTCTGCTTTACAACGGTGCCAAAAACTTGATGCGTTATTTTATGAATAAGAAATTTAAGTAATTTATGTGTAAATTCTACGTAAGTATATGTATCGTTATCAAGTAATACAGGACTTCCTATTTAAGCCCCAAATATCGATCCCAAGAGGAATGTTTATATTTGAGATGATAAATTAACTAGGAAATTCACAGCAATAAAAAAAGTTATTGTCACTAATTTTGAATTGTTGACCTCACTTTTTGTTGAGATCTAAAAACTTCTTTAGTAGCCTAGGTCTAGCCATAGGACTTTCCTACCGACTAGTCTTAGAAAACTAGAAAAGAACCTTCACCATTAGAAACTCAAAACTCTTCTCTTTACTCAACTTGAAGTTCCACATATTGATCTTAACCTCTNACCATCTGTTGATTAAAGAGACAAAGGAGGGGGAGAAACCTCTAGAAATAAGAACCTGTTCAATGAACTTCCAGCTGATAGTGTCATAAGCCTTTTTGATATCCAATTTGAAAATTAAGTTGCCACCTCTAGTGATTCGGTCCAAGTCCAGTACCAATTCTTGGGCCAAAAGCACAGTATCAACAATACTTCTATCCCTGATGAATGCTGACCTATTCCTGCAGATGAGCTTATTTAGGTGAGGTTGTAATCTTTGAAATAAGACTTTACTGATTATCTTGGAAATGACAGAAGTGAGACTAATTGGGTCTGAAATCTTCCCATTTACAAGGAGATTTATCCTTGGGAACCAGTATAACGGTAGAAAAGGAAAATATTTAGGGAAGTCAGCCCCCTAGAAGAAACTTTGGACAATAGCAATAACCTCACCCTTCACAATAAGCCAGGCCTTTTTGTAGAAATCAGTAGTGAAACCATCAGGATCAACAACCTTTGTGCTGTCAATGGAGTTTAGAGCTTCCCAAATTTCCTTTTCATCAGGAATGTTAGTGAGACGTAGACTTTTAGTGAATTCCCTTTCCTTATCAAACAATGTATCTTTGATGGCTGGGGGAGAGGATGAATTTTGTCTGAACATTTTTTGAAAGTAATGTACAACATCATTAGCAATTCCCTCAGCATTGGAAATCCAGTGACCCTCCTGAGAAAGGATTTTGTGAATTGTGTTGCTTTTCCTCTTATAATTGATGCAAGCATGATAATATTTAGAGTTCCTGTCACCCTCACAAAACTTGATTTTGTTTGCCTTTTGAGCATAGAGAGCCTCTTGCATGTTGATCAGATCCAACATATGTTCATTAGCTAACTGAAGGTCCATTTTAGACCCCATGTCAGAGGATAAGAGCTGTTCTAAATCCAAAACATTTTGTTCAGCTTCAAGGACTTTTTTATCAATGTTCCCCACCACCTCCCAGTTCCAATTTGTGAGTTGTTTGCTGACTTTTTATGTAAAAGCCAAAGCTTGATACTTGGTATGTGATGATAAACCTCAGTCCAGACCTTTGATACTTGGTTGAGAAAATCCCAATGCATTGACCACATGTTAAGATATCTAAATTTAGCTTTAGTTTTAGAAGAGGATGAAGATATTTGAATAAGTAAGGGTCTATGATCAGACCCACTCATAGCCAAGTTTTGGACAGAAGTATGTAGGAACTCCCTAAACCATAAGTCATTTACCAGAAATCTATCAAGCCTCTCCCAAATCTTCCCCCTTTTCCAAGTGAATTTAGGGGCTGTAAACCCCATATCAAAAAGGCCAGCAGACAGAATGTTGTCATTGAATGTGTTCATTAGATTAATATCAGAAGATCTCCCACCCTTCTTCTCACTAGGTGAAGAGAGGCAGTTGAAATCAGCCCCCACTAACCAGAAATCCCTTATAGAGGTACTGAACTCTTGTAACTGTTGCCAAAGATCCAGTCTAGCAGTTGTTGTACAACCAACATATATGAAGGTAGCAAAACCATGATAGTAACTGAAGTTAAGCTTCAAATGGATAAATTAGTCTCCCTCTTCAAGAACAGTGCATACGACTTCCTTTATGCAAAGAAGCCATATTTTACTGTTAGTGTTTATAAAAAGCTAAAAACCAGGGAATTTCCTCACAAATCTGTTAACATTTTTAGTGACCATTGGTTCAAGTAGAGCAATGATCCAAAGTTTATACATCCTATTAAGAGCAAGGATTCCGTTAAAGGATTTAGGATGTACAAGTCCCCTAACATTCCAAAAAATAAGATTCATTAACCAATAAAGGTGGATTTTCCTCTTCTCCTAGTTCTAATAGTGCTAGAAGAAAGAGGGGGAGCATCCTCCAAAGAAGATGAAGAGGGAAGTGGATTCTTTAATTCCAAAGGCATTTTCTTCTTTTTTGTTTTTTGGACTTGCAAGCCATCTTCAAGATTCCTAGCTAATTGCAAAATCAAAGGGCCATCCTCTGGTAACTCAATAGCTGTAGTCTCGTGATCAGCAGGAAGTGTAGAATGTTCAGTACAGAGAGTTTGTTCAATTTGAGTAGAATGTGGCATGAGGTGAAGGTGCTCAGTTAATGGTTCATGGTTAATTTGGGGGTTGGGTACCACACTCTATTATGACATAGCTTGGGGCAGCTCTAGTTCAGTATCATCATGGACCCTTGTCCCTAGCAACTCAGGCACATTAACATCACAATCAGCAGCAGTAGGTAACTCAATGTCATGTGATTCAAATTCCTCAGGCTGAGGTCTGGGGATTTTCCTTCTGAGGTTAAGATGGACTCTAAAGCATTTCTCATCAGTGTGGCCAAACATATTGCAATGATGACAATAGTAAGGTCTTTGTTCAGCTATGATTTTTTGCCAGTATCCATTATGCTCAGTGCCTAACCAAATTTCCTCTACAGGTGGTAGAGTAATATTTCTTTCCACCAAAATTCTAGCTACAGAAGGTCTAGATAAGTTGAAAGTGGGGACATCCAATTTCAGAGGTCTTTCGAAAGATTTGCCAATATTGAAAAGAACTTTGTGGTTGAAAAAATGTAGTTTAAGTCCAGGTAACTTAAACCATATGAGGGCAATGGGAAGTTCTTTATTGGTCTCAAAATTTGGAGTCCACTTTAAAAGCTTCATTGAGATTCCTTCAATCAAGATAGATTATTTAGAAAAAACTCTAGCATAGTCTTCCTCCCTTGAGACATTAATGAGTATGTGCCTACCATCAAGTAGGCCTACTTTCCAGACCCCTTTGAATTTCAGTCCATCAAAATATCTTCTCACAGATTCCATCTTAGGATGGCCAAGTTGAAATTTACCAATTAAGGTGAATTTTTGGCATTCAGTCAGACCATTTAAATCCTCTTCAGTAAAATAGATAGCCAATTTCCCACTTTTCTTGCATATGGGTTTGAAGAGAGGGTCATTACCCTCATGATATTCTTTAGGAAAAACCAAATCATCAGGATTCTGAACTATCTCCTGACCTTTCGCAATAATGTCAGTAAAAGTAGTTTTGGCTCACTGAATCTTGGTGGAAATATCAATTGGTGATGGTTCTGACATCACTGAAAGAGTTTATCAGAGATAGATTGACCTAAAGCAGTCTACTGCCAGCGAAAACCAAAAGAGTCCAACCACACAGTAGGTAGAAGACTCCAAGCAAACAGGAAAACAAAGGGAATCAGAACACAATGAGGCTAAGCAATAGAATCAGTAAAGAAAACCTTTTTAGAAATATAGTTCACCCTGAGATGTCAAACTGCCAGTGAGACACCAAAGCAAAACCAACCCCACAGTAGGTAGAAGACAAACAAATGTGAAAACAGTGGGCAAAGCAATGGAACAGTAAAAATTTGAAAAAACAGAACCCGAGAAGATGTAAAAGCTTTGAGAATCTTAGAACTTGCGAGGTCCAGTGATTAGATGAGAGGAATCCATTTGAAAGTAAATTGATAGCAAAGATTAGGCCATCTACAGCAGCAAGTTGAGCCATTGTGCCGAAACCCTATATATATATATATATATATATATATATATATATATATTGCTTTGTGCCAAATAGGAGAAATCCTATTCTTTACCCTCTTTTGAGAGCATAAGGAACATTGACTAATCCAGAGTTTGATCCTTAATTCCGTAGTTAGGCTGGGAGGATACTAGCTGCCACTCCAGAGCTCCCACTACTCCCTCACTTGAAGGCTAACAATCCCGCATTAGTTTCCAATCAACTAGACCGAATTTGGGATTTTAATCTGTCACCTTAAAATCTCCAATTACATATAACAAAGTATATTTCTCTATTTATTTGCACTCAACTCCATGGATGACATCCTCTGCGATGAAATAAAATGTGATTCTCATTATGTTGTGGAAATCGTAGCCCTTTAAGCACATATGTTTCTTAACATATTTTAACAATTTAATTGGTCAGATCAAAAAGGAAATGAAGATCAGAGTTTAAATCATAACAAATTATTGACATTTAAAACCTACAAAATAAAATCAATTATTCACAAAACCATATCTTAAAGTAGGGAGAAGGATAAAGAAGAGTACTCAAAATTCACGAGAAGGATACGATAAAACACGAA
The DNA here is from genome assembly GCA_002079205.1 of Phalaenopsis hybrid cultivar. Lineage (NCBI taxonomy): Eukaryota > Viridiplantae > Streptophyta > Magnoliopsida > Asparagales > Orchidaceae > Phalaenopsis > Phalaenopsis hybrid cultivar. The sequence continues at coordinate 74,578 of JXCR01146682.1, forward strand.
TTTCATTTATAAAATTAAGTTTTCAAAAAAAAGAGAAATAAAAGATAAAACTTATCTCTCAATCCTTCCCAAGAAAATCCCTAGAAGTTCTCTCCAAGCCTTTCTCTCCTTAGAAGCACTCTCAATTCTCTCTTAGAAATTTAATGAAAAAAAAATCTCTCACCTTCCCTCTCCTCTTACAATCCTTGATGAATATCTTCAAGCCCTTGACTTTCTCTCTCTCTTTCTCTCTCTCTCTCTCTCTCTCTCTCACGCCCCCCTTACACACCACTTCAACCTCTCTCTTCTTTCTATTTTTTACCCCCCATACACGCCACTTCAACCTCTCCTTTACCCCAAACTTCCCTCTATTTTATTCAAGGTTGCCTCCCTCCAAAATGAATTGAAAATTCCCTCCAAAATTTTATCCAAAAGTCAACCCTTTTGAATTCAAAAGTCACGTCCATTGATCTAAGAGACATATCCCTTCACAAAAGAACCATCAAACGTGTCTAGATGCATTTAATCTCTCAAAGGGTGTTTAGAATAAGTTTCCCTTTGAAAATTTGTGCAAAATTCTTTTTTAACTGCCTTAACTGCAAAAATGTCATCTCAGGCGCATCTGGCTCCTGCTTGCTTAAGTTAGTGATGTTCTGGGTTTTGGCGCATCTGACGCCAGTTTTGGTGCATCTAGCACTAGATCTCTATAAAGTGGTGCATCTAGCACCAATGTGTAGCATATTGTGCCAGCTCTTTGTAAAATGGCACATCTGGCACCAATTTGGTGCATATGGCGCCGAAATTCCCAAAATTCACTTTTTGGCTCCAAATTTCATCCTTTTTGGTACTTTTGCTCCAAATGCCTAAAATTGATATACTTGCAATAAAAACATGAAAATACCATTCTTTAAAGTGCAATATCACCAAAAATAAGCATAAAATGTATACTTCAAACAACATATTATTTTAGTGTATCATGACACAAAACCCTTAAGGTAGGGCACGCCATCAAATTCTTCTGGTTAAGGCCTACCCTTTTAAATCAATGCACTACCCTTAGATTGGGCTAAAGTAACTTGTTATGTGTCCTCAAGTAACTTCTCTACTACATAAAAATATGACTTACGGTAAAGAATTTGACTTTTAGACTTCCATATTTTAGTTCTCTGAACATAATAGTTAAACTTAAGAAAAATTCAAAACAATTCTAGTTAATGCTAAAGGTGTAAAGATATTCAGTAATTAAGTCTAAGGTTTCTAATCCTCTATTCTTTTTAAGAAAAATTGCAATTTGTTATATTAATGTCACTTAGGAAATTCATATGAAAAATAACTTCATAAAACTTTATTAATAATTAAGTTAATATTCAAATCAAAAGTTTAGAAAAATGTGACCAAGTTTTTTTCCTTAAGTTGATTCAAGTGAAGCCAAATTTTAATTAGGCATCTCCTCAAGCTTCTCCCCACATCTTTTCTTATTCTTTTCTTTTTCTTTTCTTTTTCTTTTTTTTCTCTTTTCTATATGTGAGGATTACTATATCTGGATAGCCTTTAATGATTTTGAACTTCACTATCCTCTTCATAAAGTTAAAAACTTTTTAGATTTCTTCACTTAAGAAATTTATATTAACTTAAAGATTTTTTAAAGCTTAATTCTTTTCTTTTTACATGAATCTTTTAAGATTTTTAATACTTCAAAAATATAAATTTCTTTACTTAAAATAGATCACCAGTCATTATCTTCTTCATCATTGACATCTAACTTTTGCTGCTGATATGGAACATAAGTAGGGTGAAGAGGGAACTGAACTGTGTGGTCACCACTCAGGTATCTTACTAAAGCATCGTCATAAGTAGCATCATACTAAAATTTCTGGTGAATCAGATCATCAGTGTGAGCATTTCTAGCCTCCATATTTTGCATCATATGATTCATCCTCAAAATATCTCCCTGTCGAATCATCATTTGATCCAACAACTCCTTGTTGCTGGGGTCACTTGAAGTGGGCTCATTAAAAGTAGGGGTTTTAAAAGTAGTAGGAATATCCCTGGCCTGTCTTCCAGATCTCCAATCAACTTGGGACTCATAAATTTTTATGTTGACAGGCCCAATCGATCTCTAAGGCTCAATCTTCTTCTCATCAGGTCTGAAATCAATTCCTGCATGCTCACAAAGTGTGTAAATGAGAGCAGGGTGCACCAGTCCACCAGTGGTCTCTCCCACAGTAATAGAACAAATGTTCATATAAATGATAGAGCCTAGATTTATATTCATCACTTCATGAATACAGTAGTTAAGGATGGCCCTATCCTTGGTTACTTCACTATGATGGTTTGTTGAAATCATCCTTCCATAAATTAAATGATGTCAAGCCTTAGACACTACATTTAACATAAAAAGGAGAAAGTTAACTTTAACTCCATTTTTTATTTTCCTAGAACCTTTCTCACTTGTTAGAAAAGAATTAACTTCATCTAAGGCTTGATCTGTAGAAGAAAATGAATGATACTAACATCTATAAAAATCTTCTAATTGATAAAACTCATTAATTTTTCTTGGAGTAAACTCCACCCTTTTTCCTCAACAAAAAAAAAATCATCACAAGCCTCAGGAAGGTTGGCATAAAATTCCATCACAATCTCAACTATCTCATCAATAGTAAAATAGCAGAAAGTCCTATATTACTTGATAACGATACATATACTTGCGTAGTATCCCAATATAAATTTAAATTCTTATTTTTTTTAGGATGAAGTTTTTGGTTTTGTTGTGAAGTAAGGAAATATAAGTGAAATATAATATGAATTACTTTTGTAGTTTGCATATTAGCAGTATCAAGGGATCAAATTTTTGGCGCCGTTACCGGGGATTCAAAATTAAAATTTCTATTTTTAGAAAGTATTATATAAACTTTAAGTTATCTTATTTTATTTTATTTTATTTTGTTTATTTTATTTTATGATAGTGTATGTGTAATTCAGGTTCTTAAGTACCAGTGCCCTACGATTCTAAATTAGAAAGAACTATTAGAAAAATCAAAAATGCAAAAAAAATATAAATTTTGAAAAATCCAAAAAAATTATAGAAATGACAGACCAAAATAACCAAAATGCTGAAATTCATCAACAATTTAGACCTTTAAGAGATTATGCCAACCCTACTGTAGATGAACTTCATTGTAGTATTCAAAAACTTACTATAGTGTCTAATTCATTTGAGCTTAAACCTACTATTATCCAAATGATATCAAATAATCAGTTTGGGGATCACCAACTGAAGATCCAAATTTACATCTTGCCAATTTTTTAGAGTTAGACGCTACATTTAAATACGATGGTATATCAGATGATTCCATAATACTTAGGTTACTTCCTTTCTCACTGAGGGATAAAGCTAAGATGTGGTTGAATTTGTTAGCACCTGGATCTATCAGATCTTGAGGTGATTTAACACAAAAATTCCTTGCTAAATATTTTCCACCATCAAAAACTGCAAAACTTATAAATGATATTACATCTTTTAATCAGTTTGATGGGGAATCTATTTAGGAAGCATGGGAAAGATTTAACAAACTCTTAAGAAGGTGTCCACACCATGCTATAAAAAAATTAGTTAATAATTCCAACTTTTTATAAAGGATTAGTTGGATCTCTTAGATCAACTATCGATGCCGTGGTTCATTGATGTCAAAAACATTTCATGATGCCTACGCTTTAATTGAAGAAATGGCTACTAATAATTTTCAATTGTCTTCTAAGAGAGTAAATCCTAAGAAAGTAGTCATTATTCATGAAACTGATGCATTTACCATGTTAGCAAATCAAGTTGCTGCAATTTCAAGGAAGTTAACCAATTTGGAATGAATTTTTCTCAACCAATTTCCATGATTAAAGAGAATTCATTAGGTCAAAGCCAATTTGGAATGAATTTTTCTCAACCAATTTCCATGATTGAAGAGAATTCATTAAGCCAAATGTCTGATGCATTTACCATGTTAGCAAATCAAGTTGCTGCAATTTCAAGGAAGTTAGACCAATTTAAAGAAAGTAGACAATATTCATGAAACTGATGCATTTACTATGTTAGCAAATCAAGTTGCTGCAATTTCAAGGAAGTTAGACCAATTTGGAATGAATTTTTATCAACCAATTTCTATGATTGAAGTGAATTCATTAGACCAAATGGTAGATTCTCAAACATCATTAGAAATTTTGAATGTCATAAATAATAAGTAAAATAACCCATATTCCAATTGTTATAACCCAGGTTGGAAGAACCATCCCAACTTTACCTGGAATAACAATTTGAGTGGTAATAATCAACAATAGGGAAACAACCAAAGAAACCCATTCAAAAACTAGAACAACCAAGGGAATAGTAATTATAGATCTACTTATCCTCCAGGTTTCAACAGTAATACATAACAGCAACTTTATATATGCATAAAAAGACAAGTACTTAATACTGCTGCTAGAAGATTTAATTCCTTAGCAACTACACCAAAAACTTAGAAATGGTTATAGATTTGATAAATATGTATATATAAAATACTCAATAATGGTAAAGTCACACTTATCAATGCAAGTTTATACGTATCGCTTAAGTAATATAGGGCTCTAATGGAGTCCTAGATATGGATCCCACATGGAGTAATATTAGAATTACAAACTAAGATTTTAGAAAATCAATACTTAATCACAACAATATAATTTAAATTGCTTATCTATCAGAAATAGGCAATTGAAATATTTATGTAGTTTTAATAACTCTTAAATAACTAATTACACTAATAAAGTTTCTAATGTGATAATCAATATAAAAGAAAGCATCCATCTCCTTGTCAAGAAATTATAGTGAATGGATAAAGTGAATCAGTTCAAATTGTATTGTGCCACACCTTGTCAAGAAATTATAGTGAATGGATAAAGTGAATCAGTTCAAATTATATTGTGCCAAATGATATATAAGAAAGCATCCTTCTCTTTGTCAAGAAATTATAGTGAATGGATAAAATGAATTAGTTCAATTTATATTATTGTCAAGAAATTATAGTGAATGGATAAAATGAATTAGTTCAATTTATATTGTGCCAATAGTTTCTCCCTGTCAAGAAATTATAGTGAATGGATAAAGTGAATTGGTTCAAATTATATTGTGCCAAATAGGCACCTATTCTTTACCCTTTGGTCCTGACATAAAGAACATTGACTAATCCTACGCTTGTTTACTGACTATTCTTTACCCTTTGGTCCAGGCATAAAAAACATTGACTAATCCTACACTTGTTTACTGAATCTGCGCCTTTACCCTTTGGTTCAAACATAAAAAACATTCACTAATCCTATGCTTGTTTACTAAATCTGTGGCTAGGATGGGAGGATACCGGCTCTCCCTTCGGAGCTCCCATGTTCCCCTCCCCTGAGGGCTAACATCTACACTTCAGTACTTAAACGATAGGACCAAATTGGGGATTTTAGTCTGTCACTCTAAAATCTCCAATTCTACGCCCGATAATTTTATTTCCCTATTTATTTGCACCCAACTTCCAAAGGCTTTGACCTCCCTGAATCTTGGTTGTAATCTTCACTTTGGTTGTAAAACTCAACATATTTTAACAAATCAATTGGTCAGATTGAAAGTAAATTAAGATCAAAGGTGAAACTCAACATATTTTAACAAATCAATTGGTCAGATTGAAAGTAAATTAAGATCGAAGTGAATGATCATCACGACTTCTTTAACATTTTCATGGCTCAATCAATTCAAATCACCATTTCACAAATCTCAAGACAAGGAGAAAGATAGAGAGAACTACTCAGAACTCATGGGAAAGACACAACAAAACTCAAAATTAATATATAAAAGCAAAGTCATACAAATTACAACAATTAAATAGCACTTATCTCTAATTCCTCCCCAAGAAAACTCCTCTAAGTTCCTCTGAATCTCTTCCTTTCTTTACAACACACAGAATTCTTCTTTGAAGTGATAAGGAGGAAGAATTCTCTAACTTTCCCTCCACTCTTACACTCTCAAAGAATTCCTCACAATCTAACCCTAAAATAAACTCTCTACACTCTACGCACTCTCCAAACTCTCCCAACACTTGTCTTATTTTTGGCCAAAATCTTCTTTTAAAGATGTAGAAGAGTTTTCCCAAGAGTTGCCTAAGCATCCCTCCAAAAATCATCCACATTCAATGCACCTTTGGAAATAACAGCCGATCTTGCCGTTGGCGGCCTTGAGGACACCGTCAGCGGGCCTTCTAAATAATACATTTTGCTCCTTTTTCGCTCCAAATTCGCTCCTTTTTGCATCTTTTTGCTCCAATGATCATAATTCATCATACCTGCAACAAAGCATAAAAAATACCTTTCTTTAAAGTGCAATATCATCAAAACATAGTATAAAATATGTATAAAAAATCTCAACATATTTTCCTTTTGTCAAAATCCCCCAAACTTATCTATTACTTGTCCTCAAGAAATTTTAGTACTATATAAAAGTTATGATCTATTGTAGTAAAGTTTTAATTCAGAAAAGTATAAGTTTTATTTAAGTAAATACCATAGTGAATTTTTTTGAAAAAAATCAAGTAATTAAATTAACTCTGTAGTCACAAGATTATCTAGTCATCAAGTTTAAGAGTTCTAGTCTTCTATTCAACTCTATAAGCCATGATTAGCTAGTCATCAAGTTTAAGAGTTCTAGTTTTCTATTCATTTTAAGAATGACTATATGATCTAGTCATCAAGTTTTAAGAGGTATTTTTCTTTTCATTTCAAGAATAACTATATGTTGCAATATTAAGTCACTTAGAATATCCAAAAGATAGAAACTGATGACTATATGTTGCAATATTAAGTCACTTAGAATATTCAAATGATAGGAAATTCATGAGAACACTACTAGTAAAAGATCTATTCCATAAATATAAGTTCAGGAATTTATTTAGGTTTTCCCTTTAGGTAGGTCCAGTGAAGAACTCTTACTAGTAAAACTAATCCATAAATTTAAGATTAAGCAATATATTTAGGTTTTCCCATAAGGTAGGTTCAATGAAGCCAATTTTTTATTAGGCATCTCCTCAAGCTTCTCCTCACTTTCATTATTTTTTTCTTTCTTTTCATTTCTCTTTTTCATTTGGATTACTTTCAATCCTATATATTCTTTTTCTTTTTAGGGATTGTTGTCAATCCTTTCTTTTTCTTTTTTCAAGTGAGGATTATTATATCTGGATAGCCTTTAATGATTTTGAACATCACCTTTTTTTCCTTAAATTTGAAACTCAAAGCATTCATTTACCTTATAAATATTTCATAGCTTTTACATCATTGAGCCCCAATCCTTATCAAATGAATTTCCAAATTCTTAACACTTGAAAATATAGTTTCCTTCACCTTAAATAGTTAACTTTAGTCTTATTTTCTTATACTAAATATCTTAATCCACAAAATTAATTTTCATTACAAAAGTATTCCTTTAAATCTACCATAATCTTTAAATATCTACAAAAAATAGTTATCTGAATTAAAATTACTACATAAAATCATATTAATAATTTTCAAAAATATTTAAATTGAGAACATATAATAGTTAATCTTTTTCTTCCCTCCCCCAAACTTAAATCTTAAAAATGAAATAATTTAGGTGGAAAGAAAAACTATAAATATAAATCATACCTCAGTATTGGAAATAATATAGGTGGAAAGAAAAATTTTAAATATAAATCATACCTAAGTATTTTAAGCATTTTCATCATTCTGAAATTTTTACAGTCCTTCTCAAAATTTCTACTTCACCTGGTCTGTAACATTAGGAGCTTTCTATACATATAAATCATTAGAGAATTTGCTGGGTAATGAAATTTTGAAATAAGTACAAAACTAAACATTATACAAACACAATATTTTCTAACACATCCACAACACTAAATAAAATATTTACAATTAAAATGCAAAATAAAAAATAAAAATTACATCACATTACAATTTAACAAATTTCAACTACCACACCAAACAATTATAACAATAATTAAATTATCCAATTGTAACATAAAAATAAAAATGAAAGTACAAACACACAAACATCTATCTGTATTACAAAAATTATAAAAATAAAAGTAATAGTACATTATCCATACAACAGGCTCACCTCTGTAGTGCCGGGCATGAGCTTCGTAGTAAGCTATCTCAAAGTCTGAATGCCTCTGTAGGTACTCACTATCATAATCATATCTATGTTCTAAACCTCCAATCCTTTCATTTATTAACTCTAGACTCTTTCACTGCAAGGTCAACTCATTCGTTAAATCAGTCAGGGTAGGGGAACTAGAAGGTGGAAGGTCATAACTAGTAGAGGGGATATCTCTACTAGTAGAAGGTTCTTAACTCTTACTCCTAGTTCTCCATTTTTCATGGGATTCATATGTCTTCAAATTAACTTTACTAATGGGTTTCATAGGGTAAACCCATTCCTCATCATCTCCAACTTCCACTCCAAAAAGTTGGCAAAGTGCATAAATGAGGCCAGGATGTCCTAGACCTCCACTTGTTTCACTCCTTGTCGTGGTCAAAATATTCTTAAAAATGATTCTCCCCAAATTTATATTTCTATTATTTTGAATAAAGAAATTCAGACTAGCTCTATCTCTTGTTACATCACTATGGTGATAGGTCAGTAACAAAGTAGAGGAAATAAAATAGTACCACGATTTAGATGTGACATTCAACATGGAAGCAAAAAAATTTACCCGTTTATGTTGCTTTATCTTCCACGTTCCTTTCCTATCAGTGAAAAAGTTGATCACATCATTCAACTAGCCTTCCATGGTACTGAAGTTTTCATAATGGCAGCTATAGGAGTCTAGGACTTCATAAAAGGAGTTAATGCGGGCAACATTAAATTTAACAGAAAATCCCAACACTTGAACGACTTTGTCCTCAGAATAGAACACATTGGCATAAAACTCTCTTACAATATTAGCAGCAGCCTTATTGGTGGTGTAATAGAAGTTTTCCCACCTTCGCTTGGTAATAACTCATTCAATTTCTCCTCCCGGACTCTCAAAAACTCGATCTTGTATACATTACTTTCCTTCAAATACTGAAGTAAATCTCGATGGAGCCTTCGCATTGACGAAGCGAGACTTGTCAAACTCAAGTCGCCTCTTTTTTCATGGAGCCATTTTAATCTAATCAAAATTATAGAAAAATTCGCCAATATACTTTAAATATGTAAATAATGGCTTCCAAGAGTGATTCTAAGAGTTAAAAACTAAATTCCATGAATTTCTTCTCATTATTTTCTTCACATTCTCAAATTTTTTGATCTTTCAATGTGGAAGAAATTCATGGTGAAAATCAAATATTTTTAATTTGGAGTGAAGCTCTTACGAAGAGATGATCAAATCCGATGTCTAAATGCTTTGAAATCACCCCAAAATCAAAGATATCTCAAGACCTAGGTCAAAATTTTCATTTTTTAGAGGAAGGGGATGATGAATAGTGCCGGTTGACTCGTTAAAATTGCAGTTAAAGGTGTTTTTCCTGGATCTCACCGTCAGCGGGGTCTTCAGCGCCGTCGGCGAGCTCTATTGAATTATTATCCTAAGTCTCGGGAAAAGTCCATCGTCGGTGGCATCGAGGGAGCCGTCGGCGAGCTCTATTGAATTGATTTAACTTCAGGTTTTTTTGAATTTTGATCAAATTCAAGCCTCAACGACATTCGTTCAATAATTATAGACATAATTTTAAGTGATTAAATGACGTACTATCACAATTAAACATTCACAACACAAAACATCACAATTATACATAAATTCTAAGGGTTACAATATACGTTACACAACACACCTAAGTTTGGTATTTTCTCAACCGTAATGCAACAATTCAACATCGCAATCCAAGCCACAACAATCAAAATGCTGGAAACAAACATCCTATGCTCAGTCTCAACTATACAAAGATCTAAAAGCAAAATTCTAAAGCAAAGAAAACATAAAGTTCAAACCAAATTACACACATAGACAAATAGGTAGCAAGGTAAATCTACTATTCTTCAGATTTAGTGTTAGATTCTCCTCTGAGATCACCCATTGATTGCACATGAACGAAGAGGTTATAGAAATTCTTCAGTAGAGGCTTCTTCTATCAATTTCAACCTTCTAATCAATCGTATCAAACTATCTTTGATATGTACAGACTGAGCAAATTGTTCTTTCATCCTCCAGTCTAGATGATCGAAGTAATCACAGATATTGTTAATTGCATTCATAACATTTTGTATCTCCTTCTCCAATTTCTAGATTCTGCACAGGATCACTAGTGTTTTGTCCAGAACTAAAGGATGAATAGGCAGTGAATTCTGAGACGATTGATCTACCATAATAGTCATATCATTTTCATCTTCATTGGTTGAGAATCTCTCAGTTGGGTCCAAAGGCTTCCTAGGAAGAAGTACTTTTTCCAAATTTTTATAAGATACTTGGAATTGACTATAAAGTAAGAAAATTATGGAAGGATGTCCAAGCTCATAAGTTGATCCATGAACGATCAGGCCCAAAATAGACTTCACAATTAAAGATCTAATATCGATCGACAATCCCATTTGGATGCAGTAATTCATAATAGGATTTTCCTTAGAAACTTTACTGATCCTCATCATCAGTAATAGTTTTGCAGAAATGAAGAAGTACCAGTGTTTAGAAAAAGGGTTTAGAAGTGTCGCAGAAAAACTAACATACTTATTTTCTCTCATTTCCTAATCTTCAGTTTCATCCGTTAAATATTGGTAGATCTCATTCATCAGGTTTTATGTCGGGACGAAGTTGGAATAATGGCAAATAGGAACGTTCTTGATCATATGTAACTCATTGATTCATGCAGGAGTAAAAGTTATCCATCTACCTTGCAAATAGATGACTCCCTGGTTGATTCCATGCAAATTAGCATAAAATTCCTTCACCACAGGAACTACTACGGCGACTGTAGTGTAGCACAGCACTTCCCGTCTTCATTGCACAATCATCTCTTCAATTGTCATCGATGGATTATTCAATCCTTGATTTACGAATCCTCGTTCCATGATTAATCTTTTCTTTGTCAATACCTTGTTGAAGATTTGGTGCGCTTCCATACTAATAAACTTTCTCCAGTTGAACACTCACATTCTATGGTTTTTAGGGGAATTGTAAGCCATAGAGATGAATTTGGTGGAGTTTCACTTCTTTTTTTGTTGAAATATGAACTTAGGAATCAAATTTTTAAGTTTAAAAAGAGTAACTCCTGCCTAAGACTGCCAAAAACAGTCCATTCAAACTCCAAAAACTGTCATCCCGCCGGTCTCACCGTTGGCGGCGTTGAGGGCATCATCAGCGAGCCTTTTAAATTTAATTTCCTGGACTCTCGAGAAAAACCCGCAGTTGGCCGTCGGTGCCCAAGGCAAAAAATGCACTATTTTGCTCTGGTTCGAATGCGTTCCAATTTTTCTCTATGGATCCAATTTTTATGATGATTCAAGGGTAAATAAGAGTATTAGAGTTCAATACTACCACAAACTAACAATAATTTCAAATAAAACTACTATAATCGCAATAAAAATAAAGATAACTACGGGTTGCCTCCCATAAATGTTTGGTTTAACGTCATCAGCGGGACCTATTCAAGTATTATTCAGGTTGACTGATCATTAAAACCTCTTTAAAATTTGGTCTTTTTGCTTTAATCTGTGTCCATTTACTTCAAATCTATTTCCAGTCTTTTGATCTTCAATTTCAACAGCTCCGTAAGTATAAATCGAGTCACAGTAAAGGGTCCTAACCAATGAGACTTCAATTTTCCAGGAAAAAACTTTAGCCTTGTATTGTAAAGCAAAACTTCTTGTCCTGGCTCAAATTTCTTCTGGTTAATCTTCTAATCATGCCATAACTTTAGTTTCTCCTTATAAATTCTGTCGTTATCAAAAGATTCATTTCTTAATTCTTCTAATTCATTCAATTGTAATAATCTCTTCTTACCAGCCTCTTTCAAATTGTAATTGAATTCTTTAATCGCCCAATATGGTTTATGTTCCAATTCTATTGGTAAGTGACAAATCTTTCCAAAAATCAGTTTTAAAGGAGTCATTCCAATAGGAGTTTTATAAGCAGTCCTGTAAGCCTATAATGCAGTATCCAGTCAAGTGGACCAATCTACTCTACTAGGGTTTACAGTCTTTTCAAGTATTTATTTAATCTCTTTATTAGAAACTTCAGCAAACCCACTGGTTTAAGGGTGATAGGCAGTAGAGATTCTATGAATAATATTAAACTTTTCTGCCAATCTCTGAATGTATTTATTACTAAAATGGGATCCTACGTCAGTGATAATCATTCTCGGCATTCCGTATCTAGTGAAAATATTTTTCATTAAAAATCTTAAAACACTTTTAGCGTCACAATAAGGTAAAGCTTGTGCTTCAATCCACTTAGAAACGTAGTCTGACACTTTTAGCATCACAACGAGGTAAAGCTTGTGCTTCAATCCACTTAGAAATGTAGTCTACAGCTTGTCACAACGAGGTAAAGCTTGTTCTTCAATCCACTTAGAAACGTAGTCCACTGCAATTAATATATATAAGTTCCCAAGGTAAAGCTTGTGCTTCAATCCACATAGAAACGTAGTCTACTGCAATTAATATATATAAGTTCCCAAATTAGTGATAATCATTCTAAGCATTTCGTATCTAGTGAAAATATTTTTCATTAAAAATTTTGAAACACTTTTAGCATCACAACGAGGTTAAATCTTGTGCGAATCTTGAAACACTTTTAGCGTCACAGCGAGGTAAAGCTTGTGCTTCAATCCACTTAGAGACCACTGCAATTTGTCACAACGAGGTAAAGCTTGTTCTTCAATCCACTTAGAAACGTAGTCCACTGCAATTAATATATATAAGTTCCATCACACAAGGTAAAGCTTGTGCTTCAATCCACATAGAAACGTAGTCTACTGCAATTAATATATATAAGTTCCCAAATTAGTGATAATCATTCTAAGCATTTCGTATCTAGTGAAAATATTTTTCATTAAAAATTTTGAAACACTTTTAGCATCACAACGAGGTTAAATCTTGTGCGAATCTTGAAACACTTTTAGCGTCACAGCGAGGTAAAGCTTGTGCTTCAATCCACTTAGAGACTTGAAACACTTTTAGCATCACAACGAGGTAAAGCTTGTGCTTCAATCCACTTAGAAACGTAAGTCTACGCAACTAATATGTATAAGTTCCCATATGAAGGGATAAATGGTCCCATGAAATCAAATCCCCAAACATCAAAGATCTCAACTTCTAACATGAAATTTAAATATATATCAAGTTCCCAAATGAAGGAATAAATGGTCCCATAAAATCTAATCCCCAAACATCAAATATCTCAACTTCGTTCCTCAAATAAAGGAATAAATGGTCCCATAAAATATAATCCCCAAACATCAAAGATCTCAACTTCTGAAGAAGTAAATGGTTTCCATAAAATCTAATCCCCAAACATCAAAGATCTCAACTTCTAACATGAAATTCATAGGCATTTCATTAAAATCTATGTAGTCCACTGCAATTAACATATATAAGTTCTCAAATGAAGGAATAAATGGTCCCATGAAATCTAATCCCCAAACATCAAAGATCTTAACATAACATGAAATTCAGAGGCATTTCATTTCTTCTAGATATATTGCCTACTCGTTGACATCAATCCACAAATGAAGGAATAAATGGTCCCATAAAATCTAATCCCCAAACGTCAAAGATCTCAACTTCTGTTCAAAGGTTTTTCATTTCTTCTAGATATATTGTCTACTTGTTGACATCGATCATAAGTTTTTATGTATCTATAAACATCTCTAAAGATAGTAGGCCAATAGAATTGAGCTTGTAAAATTTAATACGCAGTTTTATCAATCCCAAAATGTCCTCCAAATTCAGAATCATGACATTTCTGAATGATTAGATCAGTTTCTTCATAAGGTACACAACTCCTCATAATAAGATCCTTACATTGTTTATATAAATAATACTCATCCCAAACATATGCTTTCACATCATGAATGAATTTTTTTTGTTGTTGTAATGTTAGTATAGGTGACAAAATATCACTTATAATATAATTAACAATATCAGCATACCATGGTATTTTCCACTCATTAATATTATAAAGTTTTTCATCAGGGAAACTGTCTACAATTTCATTGTCGATGTCAGATAATTCATGATTTTCTAATATCGATAAATGATCAGCAATTTGATTATCAGTTCTCTTTCTATCAATAACCACAAGATCAAATCAATAATATCCATCTAATTAACCTTGGTTTGGCATCCTTCTTTTGCATCAGATATTTAATAGCAGAGAATCCATCTAATCAACCTTGGTTTTGCATCCTTCTTTTGCATTAGATATTTAATAGCAGAGTGATCAGTATGCACAACACATAAAATTTGATTATCAGTTCCCTTTCTATCAATAACCACAAGATCAAATTTTTGCATCAAAAGTATATCAACCTTGGTTTAGCATCCTTCTTTTGCATTAGATATTTAATAGCAGATTGATCAGTATGCTAACATTGGTTTGACATCCTTCTTTTGCATTAGATATTTAATAGCAGAGTGATCAGTGGGCACAACAACATCCTTCTTTTGCATCAGATATTTAATAGCAGAGTGATCAGTATGCACAACAAATTTAGCTTATCCTTCTTTTGCATCAGATATTTAATAGCAGAGTGATCAGTATGCACAACACATTTAGCCGCATCAAATATTTAATAACAGAGTGATCATTATGCACAACACATTTAGCTCCAATTAAATAAGATCTAAAGATATTTAATAGCAGAGTGATCAGTATGCACAATACATTTAGCTCCAATTAAATACGATCTAAATTCATCAAAAGTATCCATCTAATTAACCTTGGTTTGGCATCCTTCTTTTGCATTAGATATTTAATAACGTGATCAGTGTGCACAACACATTTAGCTCCAATTAAATAAGATCTAAATTTGTCTAAAGCACCAGTGTGCACAACACATTTAGTCCTAATTAAATAAGATCTAAATTTTTCTAAAGCATACACAATAAATGTGCACAATACATTTAGTCCCAATTAAATAAGATCTAAATTTGTCTAATGAATACACAATAGTCAGTAACTCTTTTTCAGTAACAGTATAGTTAATTGAGCATCATTAAGAGTTTTACTAGCGAGTATATAACTTTAAAAATCTTTTCATACCTTTATCCAAGAGCAGCTCCAATAGCATAATCACTAGCATCACACATTAGTTCAAATGGTTTCTCCCAGTTAGGTTAAATTATAATAGCGGCTGTGATTAATTTTTTCTTTACTAACTTAAAGACATTTAAACAGTTTTCAGTAAATTAAAATTTATTGTCCCTTTCTAAAAGTTGGCATAGTTGTTTAGTAATTTTTGAAAAATCCTTAATAAAATTCATGTAAAAACCAACATGTTCAAGAAAACTCCTAACCTCTCTTATATTATTAGGAGGTGTTAGTTTAGATATAACTTGAACGCAGGGTCTGCTTCCATACCATTTTCCGAAATTTTATGCCCTAACACAATTCCTCCTAAAACCATAAATTGACATTTCTCCCAATTTAGAACTAAATTAGTTCTTTTGCATAACTCCAAAACAAGATAATTTAAGCATGCTCAAATGATGTTCCAAATACGTAAGATAATTTAAGCATGCTTCAAATGATGTTCCAAATACAGAGAAATCATCCATAAATACTTAAGATAATTTAAGCATGCGTCAAATGATGTTCCAAATACAGAGAAATCATCCATAAACACTTTTGATACTTTAAGCATGCATCAAATGATGTTCCAAATAAAGAGAAATCATCCATAAATAGTTCCAATCCATCATCAATTAACTTACTAAATATAGACATCATATATCTCTGGAATGTTGCGGGTGCATTACATAATCCAAAAGGCATTCTTCGAAAAGCAAAAGTTCCAAAAGGACTAGTAAATGTTGTCTTTTCTTGATCCTCATGAGCAATAGGAATTTGATGGTAACCGGTATATCCATCTAAAAAACAAAAATATTTGTGCCCAGCAAGTCTATCTACTATTTGGTCTAAAAATTGTAAAGGGAAGTGATCTTTCCTAGTGACAGAGTTTAATTTTCTATAGTTAAAGCAAATACACCACCCAGTAACTTGTCTAATATGTATTAATTCATTTTTCTCTTTTGTTTCAATAGTCACTCCTCCTTTCTTAAGAACACAATGAATTGGACTTACTCACACACTGTCTGAAAAAAAATATATAATTCCAGTGTCTAACCATTTCAAAACTTCCTTCTTAACTACTTCTTTCATCATTGAGTTTAATCTCCTTTGTGGATCAACTCTTGGTTTATATTGTTCATCAAGTATAATATTGTGCATACAGATTGTAGGATTGATTCCCTTAATATTAGCTAGGGTCCAACCAAAAGCTTTTATATATCTTTTTAATGTATCCAACAGTCTTTGCTCTTGCAAAAAATTTAATTCTGAAGATATAATAACAGGTAGTGTAGATGAGTTTCCTAGAAACTCATACTATAAGTGGTTAGGCAATATTTTCAACTCAAGTTCAGGTGGTTTTATAATTGACAGAACTAGATTTTTATCAGCATTTTCTGTAATATCCAGCATCTCAAATCTTCCCTGAACATAATCTAATTCTTCATTTTTAATTTCGTCCAAAATAACTTCATCATTATCTTCAAATTGTTCTTTCTCTTCAAAAAGTTCTTTAAAATGCTCATTCAATAGATGTTCACTAATTTCCATGCAAAAACATTCATTATATTTTTCAACATCAGGGTTTTCATAGATTTTGCAATGTTAAAAGTAACTTATTGATCGTTAACTCTAATAGTCATTCTCCCTTTTGAACATCTATCATAGCTTTTCTAGTAGCTGAACACGGTCTCCCTAAAATGATAGGTATTTCCTTATCTTCCTCCATATCTAAAACAATGAAATCCATAGGAAAGATAAATTTAACAACTTTTACTAACATATCTTCCATAACTCCCTTAGGATAAGTAACTGAATGATCCGCTAACTGAAGAGTTATAGAAGTAGGTGAGACTTCTCCTAATTCTAATCTTTTGAAGATTGATAGAGGCATAAGATTAATGTTGGCTCCTAAATCACATAAAGCTCTTCCATAAAATTTTTCACATAAGATTAATGCTTGCTCCCAAATCACATAAAGCTCTTCCATAAAATTTTTCACCGATAGCACACGGTATAGTGAAACTACCGATCTTTTAATTTTTCAGGAAGCTTTTTCTGAATAATTGCACTACACTCTTCGCTAAGTGCAGCACACGGTATAGTGAAACTACCTAGATCTTTTAATTTTTCAGGAAACTTTTTCTGAATAATTGCACTACACTCTTCGCTAAGTGCATTCCGTGAACTTCCTTTTTTTTGTTCAGAATATCTTTCATAAATTTCACATAATTGGGCATTTGCTCTAAAGAGTGAACTTCCTTTTCTTCTTCATAATATTTTTCATAAATTTCACATAATTGGGCATTTGCTCTAAAGCTTCTACGAAGGGAATATTTACCGTTAATTTCTTAAGAATTTCTAAGAACTTGGAAAATTTTTTATTTTTTTTGTGTTACTTCAATCTTTGAGAAAATGGTGGTGGAGGTTTCTCCACAGTAATTTTCATTGGTGTAAGTGGATGCTTCAGTCTTTGAGGAAATGGTGGTGGAGGTTTTTCCACGGTAACTTTCATTGGTGTAAATGGATACTCTAAATTTTGGTATTCATGATCCTTTTCTTTTTCTGTATCCACTTTCTCTTTTTTAGTTTCCATTTTTTTTGTACTCTTGTTTCCAATTCTTTTCCACTTCATAATTGTATCACTTTTATTTGTTCTTTTCCCTGTTTCTTTTTGCACCCTTGTTTCCAATTCTTTTCCACTTCGTAATTGTATCGCTTTGATTTGTTTTTTCCATGCACTCTTGTCTCCAATTCTTTTCCACTTCGTAATTGTATCGCTTTTATCTGTTCTTTTCCTTGATTTCTTTTTGCACTCTTGTTTCCAATTCTTTTCCACTTCGTAATTGTATCACTTTTATCTATTCTTTTCCTTGATCTTTATAGTAATAAGAAAAGCTCCTAATGTTCGGTTACTAAGCACAGTAGAGATATGCCCTAATTGATTTTCAATATTCTTAATAGCAGTTCCTTGATTTTGTAATTGATTTCCTTGATTCTGCAATTATTAAACCGTGTTTAACATCATCTCTTCCGTAGACAACTTCTTTTCCTTAATTTGAGTGTTACTGTTAAATCCTAGAGGATAAGAAGGTCTATAGTACATTTTTTTGGTTGGATGAATGTCCTAATGGGTTTACTGAGTTGTTTGCCCATTGTTGATTTGTAGAACTTTGCTGAATGAATTTTTTAATGGGTTCACTAGGTTGTTCGCCCATTGTTGATTTGTAGAAGGATTGTTATTACAATTAAAATTTGGATGATTCTTCCAGCATGGGCTATAATAGTTTGAATAAGGGTTGTTGGGTCTATTAATAACATTTAAAGTCTCATACGAAGGTTTAAACATCCACAAATTGCCAAGATGAATTTTCTTCCATCATAAGAGGTGTTGAAGAATAATTCATGAAATATTCAAAAATTGCCTAGATGAATTCTCTTCCATCATAGTAGGTGTTGGAGAATAATTCATTCTGTAATGATCTAATTTCTTTGATATTGCAGCAATCTGCAAAGCTAACATAGATATTGCATCTAAACCGTGGATACTAGCTACTCTTTTAGGATTTACCCTTTCCGAGGCTCATTGAAAATTATTGGTAGCTATCTCTTATATTAACAAATTAGCCTCATCAAAAAGTTTTGATATTAAAGAACCACCAGCCGCAGCATCTATAATTGATCTAAGCGATCCCACTAATCCATTATAAAAAGTTTGAATTATCAACCAATCTGGTAAGAATGATGAGGGCACTTCTTAAGAAGATCTTTAAATCTCTCCCAAGCTTCATATATCGACTCTCCATCAATCTGATAGAACGGATCTTTAAATCTCTCCCAAGCTTCATATATTGACTCTCCATCAATCTGACAGAACGATGTTGTCATTTCTAAGTTTAGCAGTTTTGGATGAAGGGAAATATTTGGATAGAAAAACGATGTTATGTCATTTCTTAGTTTAGCAGTTTTGGAAAGGAAATATTTGGATAGAAATTTTTGTGAAAGTTCTCCCCAAGTTCTAATAGATCCTGGTGTTCTCCCCAAATTCTAATAGATCCAGCTGCTAACGAATTTAACCACATCTTAGCCTTATCCCTAAGTGAAAAAATGAAAGTTCTCCCGAAGTTCTAATAGATCCTGGTGCTAACAAATTTAACCACATCTTAGCCTTTGATGTTATGTTATTTCTAAGTTTAGCAGTTTTGGATGGAGGGAAATATTTGGATAGAAATTTCTGTGAAAGGTCATTTTTAGTTTAGCAGTTTTGGATGGAGGGAAATATTTGGATAGAAATTTCTGTGACAGTTCTCCCCGAAGTTCTAATAGATCCTGGTGCTAATAAGCTTCATATATTGACTCTCCATCAATTTGATAGAACGATGTTATGTCATTTCTACAGCTTTGGATGGAGGGAAATATTTGGATAGAAATTTCTGTGAAAGTTCTCCCCAAGTTCTAATACCTTGGATGGAGGGAAATATTTGGATAGAAATTTTTGTGACAGTTCTCTCCAAGTTCTAATAGTTATATATTGACTCTCCATCAATCTGACAGAATGATGTTATGTCATTTCTAAGTTTAGCAGTTTTTTATGGAGAGAAATATTTGGATAGAAATTTCTGTGAAAGTTCTCCCCAAGTTCTAATAGATCCAAGGGAAATATTTGGATAGAAATTTCTGTGAAAGTTCTCCCCAAGTTCTAATACCTTGGATGGAGGGAAATATTTGGATAGAAATTTTTGTGACAGTTCTCTCCAAGTTCTAATAGTTATATATTGACTCTCCATCAATCTGACAGAATGATGTTATGTCATTTCTAAGTTTAGCAGTTTTGGATGGAGGGAAATATTTGGACTGACAGAACGATGTTATGTCATTTATAAGTTTAGCAGTTTTGGATGGAGGGAAATATTTGGATAGAACTTTCTGTGAAAGTTCTCCCAGTTTAGCAGTTTTGGATGGAGGGAAATATTTGGACTGACAGAACGATGTTATGTCATTTCTAAGTTTAGCAGTTTTGGATGAAGGGAAATATTTGGATAGAAAAACGATGTTATGTCATTTCTTAGTTTAGCAGTTTTGGAAAGGAAATATTTGGATAGAAATTTTTGTGAAAGTTCTCCCCAAGTTCTAATAGATCCTGGTGGGAAATATTTGGATAGAAATTTCTGTGAAAGGTCATTTTTAGTTTAGCAGTTTTGGATGGAGGGAAATATTTGGATAGAAATTTCTGTGACAGTTCTCCCCGAAGTTCTAATAGATCCTGGTGCTAACAAATTTAACCACATCTTAGCCTTTGATGTTATGTTATTTCTAAGTTTAGCAGTTTTGGATGGAGGGAAATATTTGGATAGAAATTTCTGTGAAAGGTCATTTTTAGTTTAGCAGTTTTGGATGGAGGGAAATATTTGGATAGAAATTTCTGTGACAGTTCTCCCCGAAGTTCTAATAGATCCTGGTGCTAATAAGCTTCATATATTGACTCTCCATCAATTTGATAGAACGATGTTATGTCATTTCTACAGCTTTGGATGGAGGGAAATATTTGGATAGAAATTTCTGTGAAAGTTCTCCCCAAGTTCTAATACCTTGGATGGAGGGAAATATTTGGATAGAAATTTTTGTGACAGTTCTCTCCAAGTTCTAATAGTTATATATTGACTCTCCATCAATCTGACAGAATGATGTTATGTCATTTCTAAGTTTAGCAGTTTTTTATGGAGAGAAATATTTGGATAGAAATTTCTGTGAAAGTTCTCCCCAAGTTCTAATAGATCCAAGGGAAATATTTGGATAGAAATTGTTCTCCCCAAATTCTAATAGATCCAGCTGCTAACGAATTTAACCACATCTTAGCCTTATCCCTAAGTGAAAAAATGAAAGTTCTCCCCAAGTTCTAATAGATCCAGGTCCTAATGATTTTAACCACATCTTAGTCTTATCCCTAAGTGAAAAAAGAAAAAGTCTAAGTCTAACAGCATTGTTTGAAACTCTATCATATTTAAAGGTAGTACACAGTTCTAAAAAACTAGCGAGGTGTAAATTAGGATTTTCATTTGGTGTACCTCCAAATTGATTGTTTTGTACCATTTGGTTAATAGCATATTTAAGCTCCAATGAATTAGTAGCTACATAAGAATTTTGGATAGGTAAGTGAATTACATCTGCTGTAGGATTTGCATAATCTCGTAGGGGTCTAGGTTGGTGTTCATTTTCTATTCCTTGATTGTTCACGTTGTTTTCCATTGTATCAGAATTTCTAGGTTCTCTTCTCAGTCTTCTAATTTTTCTAACTGTGCGTTCTAATTCCAAATCTTAGGGAATAAGATTTTTAGGTCCAAATTTATGCATAAAATTAAAATCAGTACACAGAAAAATAATTAACTAAATATGAAAATAAGTTGCAATTCCAGTAAAAATTTTCTGATAGTCCTAATTTGTCTGTTACTCTAATTATGATTCTTGTTTACTCCCCGGCAACGACGCCAAAAACTTGACAGTGACTTTATATATGCTTAAAAAGACAAGTATTTAATACTGCTGCTAGAAGATTTAATTCCTTAGCAACGACACCAAAAACTTAATAACGGTTATAGATTCAATAAAGATGTATATAAAAAAAATATTCAATAATGGTAAAGTCACACTTATCAATGCAAGTATATGTATCGCTCAAGTATATAGGGCTCTAATGGAGTCCTAGATATTGATCCCACGGGGAGTAATATTAGAACTACAAACTAAGATTTTAGAAAATCAATACTTAATCACAACAATATAAACCAAATTGCTTATCTATCACTAATAGACAATTGAAATAAATATGTAATTTTAATAACTCTTAAATAAGCTTATGAGTCACTAATAGGCAATTGAAATAAATATGTAATTTTAATAACTCTTAAATAACTAATTATACCTATCACTAATAAGCAATTGAAATAAATATGTAATTTTAATAACTCTTAAATAACTAATTATACTACATTAATAGACAATTGAAATAAATATGTAATTTTAATAACTCTTAAATAACTAATTATACTAATAAATGTTTCTAATGTGAGTTCAATACGAATAAAAAATCCTTCTGCTTGTCAATAAATTATAGTAAATGGATAAAGTGAATCAATTCAAATTGTATTGTGTCAATATGAGCAAACCTACCCTTTGGTCGAGGCATAAAGAACATCGACTAATCCTATGCTTGTTTACTGAATCTGCGGCTAGGCTGGGAGGATACCGGTTCTCACTTTGGAGAACCCACGTTCCCCTCGCTCGAGGGCTAACATCTACACTTCAGTACCCAAATGATAGGACTGAATTATGGATTTTACTCTGTCACTCTAAAATCTCCAATTCTACGACCGATAATTTTATTTCCCTATTTATTTGCACCCAACTTCCAAGTGATTTGAACTCTCTGAATCTTGGATGTGATCTTCACTTTGGTTGTAAAACTCAACATATTTTAACAAATCAATTGGCCAGATTGAAAGTAAATTAAGATCAAAGTGAAAAGATCATCACACCTTCTTTAACATTTTCATGGCTCAACCAATTCAAATCATCATTTTTCAAATCTCAAGACAAGGAGAAAGATTGAGAAAACTAGTCAGAACTCATGGGGAAGACACAACAAAACTCCCAATTAATATATAAAGCAAAGTCATACAAACTACAACATGTAAATAACACTAATCTCTTATTCCTCCTCAAGAAAAATCCTCGAAGTTTCTCTGAATCTTTCTTTCTTTATAGCACACATAATTCTTCTTTGAAGTGGTAAGGAGGAAGAAATCTCTCACTTTCCCTTCACTCTTACAATCTCTCTAAGAATTCCTCACAATCTAACCCTAACGTAAACTCTCTACACCCTACAAACTCTCCAAACTCTCCCAACACTTGCGCTATTTTTGGTCCAAATCTTCTTTTAAAGTTGTAGAAGAGTTTTCCCAAGAGTTGCCTAAGCATCCCTCCAAAAATTGTCCACATTCAATGCATCTTTGGAAATAATCGTCGATCTCACCGTCAGCGGCCTCAAGGGCGCCGTCGGCGGGCCCTCTAAATTATTTGTCTGGAGTCTCAGAAAAATCTCACCGTCGACACCGTTAGGCTTGTCGTTGGTGCCCTAGTTCAATTCTTCACATTTTGGTCCTTTTCGCTCCGAATTCGCTCCTTTTTGCATCTTTTTGGTCCAATGACCATAATTCATCATACCTGCAATAAAACATCAAAAATACCTTTCCTTAAAGTGTAATATCATCAAAAAAAGTATAAAATAGGTATGAAAATTTCAACATATTTTCCTTTGGTCAATACATGGTTTAAGGAGAAGAGGTTATCTATAGAAGAAGTTGTGTTACAAATGGGAAATCAATTACAAAGTCAAGGAGCTACAATTAGAAATATCGAGAATCAGCAAATAACAAATTCATTAAGTAATAGATCCTAAGGAACACTTCCTAGTAATACTGAATCAAATTAAATTCGTTAAGTAATAGATCCCAAGGAACACTTCCTAGTAATACTGAAACAAGTCTGAAAGACCAGACATTAAGTAATAGATCCCAAGGAATACTTTCAAGTAATACTGAATTAAACCCAAAAGACCAGAATAAAGAACAAGTAAAAGTTGTTCAACTTAGAAGCAGAAGAGAGTTGGAAGGTCTGGTTCAAAAAGAAATTGAAGAATCAAAAGAGAACGCTCTAAAAGATTATGAGAGACCGATTTATTTGCTGAAATTTGATTTGGAAAAACCAACACCTCTATTTCCTCAGAGACTTCATCAGCAGAAGTTGGATAAGCATTTTTCAAAATTTATGGAAATATTTAAGAAGCTTGCAATTAAAATTCCATTTGCTGAAGTTTTAGAACAAATGTCAAACTATGTAAATTTTATGAAGGATATTCTCAACAGAAAAATGAAGTTTGAAGATTATGAGGCTGTTGCACTTAGTGAGGAGTGCAGTGCAATAATTTAGTAGAAGCTTCTTGAAAGGCTTAAAGATCCTGGTAGCTTTACAATTCCATGTGTAATATGAGACAGATTTTAAGGGAAAGCTTTATGTGATTTAGGTGCTAGCATTAACCTTATGTCATTATAAATATTTAAAAGATTGGTATTACGAGAAATAACCCCTACTACTACAACTCTGCAATTAGCAGATCGTTCGATAACATACCCTAAAAGAGTTATAGAAGATGTCCTAGTGAAAGTGGATCAATTTATCTTCCTGTTGATTTTATTATGATAGATATGAAGGAAGACAAAGTGATACCTATTATTTTAGGGAGACCTTTCCTAGCCACAGGTAGAGCAATGATAGATGTGTAAAAAGGGGAATTAACAATACACGTCAATGATCAAACTATTACTTTTAAAATTTCAAGATCAATGAAATACCTTGCAAAAGGTAAAGATGATGAATGTTTTAGAATGGATGTTATAAGATATCTAAGTGAATGCCATTTCAAGACTACTTATGAAGAAAAATTTGAAGAAAAAGATTTGGAACACGAGCAAGAAGAGGAATTAGATTGATATGAAGAACTTTTTAAGGAAGGTTAAAACTATGTTCGAGAAAGTTTTAAAATTCTGTACATGATAGACAAAGATAAATCAATTTGTCCATCTATTAAAAAACCTCTAGAAATATAGTTGAAGTTACTTCCTGATCATTTAAAATATGCCTTTTTAGGTGATTCATCTACTTTACCTATTATAATTTCCTCAAAATTAACAACCCAAGAAGAAAAAAGGTTGATGAAAATTCTAAAAAAATTTAAGAATGCCATTGAATGGATCATTGCTGATATTAAAGGAATCAGTCTTTCAATTTGTATGCATAGAATTCATATGAAAGAGAACTGTAAATCTAAGGTTGATCTGCAAATGAGACTAAATCTTATTTTGAAAGAAGTTGTTAAGCAAGAAATTTTAAAGTGCTTAGATGTTGGAATTATCTACCCTATTTCAGATAGTGCATGGGTTAGTCCAATATATTGCATTCCTAAGAAAGGAGGAGTAACTGTAACTATAAATGAACATATTGAGTTAATACCTACTAAACAAGTTATAGTGTGTTGAATATGCATTGATTATAAAAAAATAAATTTTGCCACTTGGAAAGATCATTTTCCATTACCCTTTCTAGATCAAATGTTGGATAGACTAGCTGGGCATAAACTACCCTTTCTAGATCAAATGCTGGATAGACTAGTTGGGCATAAATACTTTTGTTTTCTGGATCCAGTTATCACCAAATTAAAATATCTCCTGAGGATCAAGAGAAACAACTTTTACCAGTTCTTATGGTACTTTTGCTTTTAGAAGGATGCCCTTTGGTTTATGTCTTTGGGATCAAGAGAAAACAATGTTTACCAGTCCTTATGGTACTTTTCCTTTTAGAAGAATGCCTTTTGGTTTATGTAATGCCCCTGCTACATTTCAAAGATGTATCATGACAATTTTTTATGATTTAACTGAGAAATGAATTGAAGTCTATATGGATGACTTTTCAGTGTTTGGAACATCATTTGACTCATGTCTAGAACATTTATCTAAAGTTCTTAAGCGCTGTGAAGAAAAAAATTTAGTCCTTAATTGGGAAAAATGCTAATTTATGGTAGCAGGAGGAATTGTATTAGGTCCGTATGGAAGTAGATCCTGCTAAATGTTAAGTGATTGTTAAATTACATTATTCAACAAATGTAAGAGAAATTAGGAGTTTTTTAGGGCATGCTGGATTCTAGAGGCGATATATTAAAAACTTTTCAAAGATTGCTAAGCTTTTATGTCATTTACTGTAGAAAGATGCAATTTTTAATTTTTATGAGGAACGCCTAAAAACTTTTAAGTTATTAAAAGAAAAAATAATCACTGCACAAATTACAGTTTCACCAAACTGGGAAAAACTTTTTGAACTGATGTGTAATGCTAGTGATTATGCTATAAGAGTTGTTTTAGGACAAAGATATGATAAATTTTCAAAGTTTTTTACTATGCTAGTAAAACTCCTAATGAAACTCAAATCAATCATACAATAACTAAAAAAGAGTTATTAGCAATAGCGTATGATTTTGATAAATTTAGATCATATTTAATTGGAACTCATTGTATAGTGCATATAGATCATTCTGCTATTAAGTATTTAACGAAAAAGAAGGATGCTAAACCTAAACTTATAAGATGGATTCCTCTTTTACAAGAATTTGATTTTGTAATAGTAGATCGGAAGGGGATTGAAAATTAAATTACTGATCATTTGTCTTGGCTTCAATTAGAAAAACCACTCTGTTTTGAAAATAAAATTAATGAACATTTTCCAGAGGAAAAATTGTTGACTATTAATGAATGGCGTGTTCCGTGGTATGCCAACATTGTGAATTTTATTGTTAATGATATTATATTCTATGGAATGACATACCAACAGAAGAGGAAATTTATTTCTAAAGCTAGGACTTATTTATTTGATGACCCATTTTTATATAAACAAGGAAATGATCTTATTATTCAAAGATGTGTACCATTAGAAGAAACTTATGAGATTATCCAAAAATGTAATAATTCTGATTTTGGGGGACATTTTGGTGTTGATAAAACAACATACAAAATTTTACAATCTCAGATTTTGGGGGACATTTTGGTGTTGATAAAACAACATACAAAATTCTACAATCTGGATTTTAATTAGCCTATAACTTTTAGAGATGTTAATGCTTATATAAAAACTTGTGATAGATGTCTAAGAGTAGGCTATATTTCTAGAAGAAATGAGATGCCCATCAATTATATGTTAAAGTTTGAAATATTTGATGTTTAGGGATTAGATCTCATGAGACCATTTATACCATCTCTTAGAAATTTATATATTCTGTTAGCAGTGGATTATGTAACCAATCGGATAGAAATTGTTGTTTTACCTCGATGTGATGCTCAAAGTGTTGCAAAAGTTTTAAAAATAAATATATTTTGTAGATTTGGGATGCCAAGAATTATCATTACTGATAGGGGAAGTTATTTCAGAAATGTCATAATGGAGAAGTTATTAAGGAAATATCATAAAAATCATAGGATTGCTACTGCTTATCATCCTCAGACAAGTGATTTGGTTGAATTATCCAATCGAGAAATTAAGAGAATTATGGAAAAATCTGTGAATCGAACAAAAATGGATTGGTCAGTCAAACTTGACTACGCTTTGTGGGCTTACAGTACTGCATATATAACTCTTATAGGAATGTCCCCATATAGGTTAATATTTGGAAAAGCTTGTTACTTACTAGTTAAACTTGAGCATAAATCATATTAAGCAATAAAAGAGTTCAACTATAATTTGAAAGATGCTGGTGAGAAAATATTATTATAATTAAATGAGCTTGAAGAGATAAGGAATGAATCTTATGAAAGTGCCAAATTTATAAAGAAAAGATGAAAATGTGGCATGATCAAAAGATTCTTACTAAAAATTTTCAACCAGGACAACAAGTTTTACTATATAATTCAAGGTTAAGGTTATTTCCAGGGAAACTTAAGTCGAGGTGGATGGGCCAATTTATTGTAATGAAAGTTTATCCGTATGGAGCTGTGGATATTAAAGATCCTAAGTCTGATAAAATATTTAAAGTTAATGGACATAGACTGAAACCTTATCTTATAAGGGATCAGCGCAAGTTTAATGAGGGAATGATGTTGGGCCAACTTAAGTAAGCACTGGTTACGTCGGGCTGACGACGTAAACCCAAGCGCTTTGTGCGAGGCAACCCATAAGTATCAGTGTGTTTTTTTTTGTTTTTATTGATGTTTTATGTGTGATTAAGAAAGTTGGGGTAGTATTTTTGTGACTTTTATGTGTTAGTATTGATTTTAAGACTTAAATTAGTGATTTGCATGTTAAAATGAGAATTTGGATGTTAACTTGACTTGTGCAAAAATGAGCAGTGGCGCTTAAGCGCGAAAGTTTAAAAAAATGTGCAAAATTAATATTCTAGAAGGAAAAGCTACTTAGAAGTTTGCAAAAACATGCTTGACAGTTTCTAAATGTGTCTAAGAGTTATTGGAAGAATTTAGGCCTATAAAAAGAAGGGTTTAGTGAAGGAATTTCACCCCATATCATTTCTAGCCCTAAAGTCTAAAAGACAGAGAGATTTTACGATGATGCCTTCATGGGAGAAGGGTTTGAAGAAGAAGGAAGAGACCATGAGGAGGAAATTTATTAGTCAAAGTGCACAAGAGATGTATAACGGTTTCTTAGCCGTTAGTATTGAAGGGATATCAGAGAAAAAATGTCTGTACTGGACACTAAGGTATTGGAAGTTCATGCATGTCTGGAACATATTGGATGAAAATTGAAAATGCAATTTAGTAACACTAGTTATATAGAGGAAGCGGATAAGGAGATGTTTCTTAAGCAAAAGTGGATTGAAGAAGATTGCATCAGAGCACGCCACTACCGTCCGTTTTATCAACTTTATATTCTAGTTGCCCCAGGAGAGACTAATGAAAGACTTGCATTTGTTCCTTCTAATAAAGAATGTAATTAAGTTCTATATATTTTTTTGTTTGATTAATGTCGTTGTCTTTAAGTGTTTTTAGTGTTTAAGACATGTGTTAGTGTTTATGTTACTTATGTTCTCAATTGTAAATGTGTGTTAAGTGTTTTGTACTTAGGAAAATTTTCTCATCCGAGACTATTTAGAGTGAAAATTATGTGTCAATAGTATTTATACTTTTTGTGAGTTAATATAAGTTTTTTTTTTTTTAATTTTGTGTTGTCTTAGCCTCAAATTGAAATTATTAAGAAGAATTTTGAGAGAGAGAAGGGAGTTATAGGAAGTTGAAAATAGTCAATTAAGTGGTATGAGACCATTTACGGGTGTTTTACTTAGCCAAATAGTGCATTTTACATAAATTTGAAGATTTCAAAAATAATGCACTAAGCACCACATATCACGCTTAAGCGCGATCTAACCCGAAAGGCAGGTGCCTAAGCTCCACTTACCCGTGCTTAAGCACCGGTTCACGAAAACTGGTTCACAAACGGTTAAAAGTGAAATTTTGGTCCAAAGACACCATTTTTAATGCCTCCCTAGTCTTATACCTTTCAAAATTGTGATTTTTAAGGGCTAGGGGACAACATTAAGTGGAGATTTGTTGGTGGAATCAAAAAAAAATGCTAGATTCGGATTTCTTGAAGTAAGAGCTTTACTTCTATGCAAAAATTTTGGATTTTCAGCATGTATTTTGAGCACATTTGGAGAAATTTGAAAATTCACCATTCATGGTGAAAAATGAGGAAAAATCTATGGAAATTGATTTAGAAGTTTAGTTTGTGCTTTAGGAAGTTTAGTTTAGTGATTTAGACTTGGTTTTTTAAGTTATTTTTGGAATTTATTAAATTTGTAGAATGGCACCAAGAATGAAGAGGAGTAAAGGAAAAAACACGTTTGATTCGAGCAAAATTGTTAGTTTGAATGCTCAAGATCAATACAGTGACGCTCTACAATCACGATAATTCATTCAAGAGTGATGTTTTAGAAATCCGGGTGGAGACATGGAAGATTTAATTGTTCATCGACAGTGGGAGCAGTTCTGTTCTTTCTCTGCTATCGCAGTGGTTTCTGTTGTGAGAGAGTTCTATACAAATCTCCCTAAAGCTGAAGGCAATTTAGTTATGGTTTGAGGAAAGTTGGTACCTTTTTTGCCAAAGGTAATCAACTTGTTTTACCATTTACCATCTGATACTTTATGTTTTTTATGTAAATTATAGTCCTAGTAAAGCAGATTTAGATGAGATTATTTCATATTTGACAATTGGGAGAGGACTTTGGAAGATTACCAATGAGAGGAAAGTAAATTTCCCAACTTCAAAGTTATGTGCACCTTCAAAGGCCTGACACAATTTCATTTCTGCTCGTCTACTTCCGAACAATAATCTCAGTGAAGTGACTAGAGAAAGAGAGACGTTGAACTATTGTATTGAAGAGGGAAAGCTCATCAACATGGAGCTTTGATCTGTCAGACTATCATCAGTTCTGCTATAGCTGTTACAACTATAGGTCTGGGATTTGCTTCCTTGATCTTTTCTTTATGCGAGCAGGCTGGGGTTAAATATGATAGTTGGGAGGAAATTTTGTTACCTCTAAAGCCCATCATGAAGGTGAATATGAAGACTTATTCTAAGCATTTGATTTTTTGCAGGAGAGGAAGATTTTCTAGGAGCTATGGAATGGAAACGTCTGCTGCTTCTTCATCTAGACCATCTACTTCACGTGCTTCTACATCTCGAGGTGAGTTTACTCATACCCGAGATGAGTTATTGCAGAAGATGATGGATATTATCAATTTTATCGCTGATAAGGTACAAAATTTAGAGAATTTTACAGATCATACTAATAGTTATAATAGAAGAAACAGTGATTATAAACAGAAATTCCACTCATCTTTGGAGAGCCTGATTAGAGGTGACCTAGGAGTGCAATTTTCTTCATATCATCAATATCCTGATCATGAGCTTGCAAAAAATGGTATTGCGGTGATTATGAGGATGAAGAGTAGAGCAGAGAGATTTACTTTATGATTGTAATATGATATGAACTAGTGGTCTGGACTTGCTACATTTGTATTTGTGTGATGTTTCTGACTATTTTGTGTTTTAGATCTTTACGTTTTATTATTATTATGACATTTGTGGTGGTTAGTATTTTATTTTTAAATTTTGGGATAGTAACTGTTATTTTGTGTTTAGTATTAAGATTTAGTTAGTTTAGAACTTAACTTAAATTCATATATGTTATAAAGTAGAAAATCGTGCTAGCTTAGATCTTAAACTTGAAATTCAGAAACTGCTACCCTTTATTTTTCTTTTATCATGTTTGTAATTTTGTTTTTCTGTTAAGATTGTGATGTTAGTAGTGTGTATGTTTGTTTTTATGTTTATACCCACTGTTTAGAAGACTATTGAATCACCACATGTTAAAGTAGAATGAAAATATAAAAAATTTAATCAAAAATTAATTTTACTCATGTTTTTAGTTTTATACTTGTATCATTAGGGTTTAAAATTCCTATTAGCATGTTATTTTAAATTTTTGTTCCAACTTATATATATCTGATACTAAACTATTTAATCTGTTAAAAATTTAAGTTTGGGGGGATGAAAAATATTTTAAAAAATTTAATTTTATTTGTTCTCAAATGTGCTACAAGTGAATTTAATTTGAAAAGAAAAAAATTGATTACCTAAATTTGGGCAGTAAAATTTTATTTTAGAAATTAGTAAAAAAATTTAGTTAAAATTTTTAGTCAGGAAGAAAAAATTTAAGTTAAAAGGTTTTTAAATGAGAAAATGATTAATATAAGTAACTATCTTTACTAAGAAAAATTATATTTTTGAAAAATTAGATAATTTAGACTTTTATTTTTAATACTTAAATTCTTTAGTAAGAAAAATTATATTTTTAAAAATTTTAGATAATTTAGACTTTTATTTTTAATACTTAAATTTCTTTTAATAAAATAATTTTCAAAAACTATTATTGTATTTATAAGTAAAAGACTTATATTAAGACTTTGTTTTAGGAAAGGACAAGTGAAATTTAAAATCATTAAAGGCCTATCCAAATATAGTAATCGTTGCCTGAAAAAGAAAAAGAAAAAAAAAGAAAAAGAAAAAATTATGAGGGAGAAGCTTGAGGATTAGTGAATAATAAAAAATTGGTTTTACATTTGATTTTACTAAAAGTATAAGACTTGAGAAACTCTTTAACTTATAGATATAATATAGTAAGAAAAATTATTTTTAATGAAAATTTTTAAGTGGAGATAATAAAATAACTAAATTCTAAATTTGGGAAATCTACAATATTTTATCTTGAGACTAGAAGCTTGAGATAATAACTCATATTTTCATCTTTCTTAACTTTAAGAATTTCTAAACTTTAAGTTGGTCTCATTTACTAATAATTTTTCTAAATTAGACTGCTATATTTCTAAATCAAAATTTTAGTAACTCCTAAAGAAACTCCTAAATTGGACTACTATATTTCTACATCAAAATTTTAGTAACTTCTAAAGAAACTCATATACATTATCTACTTATGTTGGTTTTTAAAGATTTAAAGGTAAATTTGGACCCCAATATTTCTGAATCTAAATTTTAGTGACCCCTAAAGAAACTCATATACATATCATACATATGTAGTTTTTAAAGATAGAAGTGTCACTTGAGGACAAGTAACATTTTAAGTTTGGGGGATTTTAATACACCTAACATATATAGTATTTTTAGACATATTTTTTGTACTTATTTTTGAGATATTGTGCTTTAATAGAAGGTATTTTTGTGTATTTCTTGTAGATACAAATAAAAAGGTGAAAAATGCTTAAAGGAGTGAAAAAAGGATCAAATTTAGAGCAAAAAGGTGAAAAATGTGCAAATGAGTTTTGGCGCTTAAGCGCCAGATCCGGCACTTAAGTGCCGGTTAAATAGAGAAGGCCACACCTAAGCACCAGAGGTCCCACGCTTAAGCGCTAGTGGCAGTTACTAGACGAGTAAAGTCGATTTTTATAAATTTTGAAGAGGTTTTTGGGCACCCATTTTTTTAATAGGTGGTTATAACCACCATGGACTAAAATTATCACAAAAGGATGTATCTCTTTGGGAAATACATTGAATTGGAAAACATTTTGAAGAGTTTCCAAGGCAGCTCTAGGAAAACTATAAAAGAAAGAAGAGAGGACTTTGAAAAGAGTCCTGAAAATACTTGGAAAGTTTGAAAGTTCTCATTTGTGGAGTTAGTTCAGAGAGATAATTAAGCACCACTTTTACTTTTATTTTATCATTTTTTTATTTTATTTTAAGTGTTTGTAAAGAGAAGAGATTCAAAAGAACTTCAAGAGTTTGGTGGAGAACTTGAGTAAGGTTTTGTCTTTTTGTTTTGAGACTACTTTTGGTTTAAATTGAGACTTATTACTGGTTTGACAAAAAATTCTACTTTTAAACTAATGTGTGGTTTTATTTTCTCCATGGATTCCGAGTAGTTTTCTTTAACTTTCTTCTTAAAATGATAAGTAATTAAGTTTTGGATGGAAATTGTGGAGAGTATTGATCTTTAATGTTGGAAGAAGTTGTGATGATTTAAATCCATGCACTTCATTTACTTCTTGATTTGGCCAATCTAGATGTCAAAATTTTTGTGAGAACATGTAAGAGCTGGGCTGGTATTGTCTCAGTCAACAATTGGAAAGAATCACATGAGGTTGTCACATGAGGTTGTATGAATGAGAATGTAATTCATATGATTGAGTGCAAATAAATAGGGAAATATTCATTGAAGGGTGTAGAGTTAGAGGACTTTAAAGCGATAGGTTAAAGCCCCCAACTTGGTTTATTGTTTTAGGTTCTGATACAAGCTGTTAGCCCCCAGGTGGAGGGAATCAAGGGAACTCTAGAGTGAGAGCTAGTATCTTCCCTGCTTAGTCGGTCTTCAGAACTATTCAAACTTTAAATTAGCCAATATTCTTTATAGCATCTCTAGTCGGTCTTTAGAACTATTCAAACTTTAAATTAGCCAATGTTCTTTATAGTAACTCTAGAAAGGGTAAAGAATATTATTGCTCCTATTTGACACAACACAATATGCATACTTCTACAACAGAATTCCTATACTTATTACCGATTCATGATAAGAAGAAAAATATATTTTTCTTATTAAGTGTTTTTCATCTACAAAACTCTAGTTAGCTTTTTAAGTTGTTATTGTTTTGTCAAAACATCAAAAATACCAAAAATATTTTAATTTTTATTACTGCAAAAATATATTCATTTAAGTAATTGTCTTTTTAAAAATTGAAAGTTTTTAGAAGTGCATATTGTATAAATTCCCTGTGGGTTTGATATTCAGGTCTTAATCAGAAAGTCCTATATTACTTGATAATGATACGTATATTTGCGTAGTATCCCATTATATTTAAATTAAAAGTTAAATTCTTATTTTTCTTCTAGATCAAGTTTTTTATTTTGTTGCAAAGTAAGGAAATAATAATATGAATTATTGTTGTACTTTGCATATTAGCAGTATCAAGGTATCATATATCCATTTAAAAAGCAAGAATACTTATTCCCAGCCAATCTATCCAACATTTGGTCTAGAAAGGGTAAGGGAATGTGATCTTTCTGGTGGCCATATTTACTTTTCTATAATAAATGCAAATTTGCCAACCAGTTACTTGTCTTATTGGTATTAATTCATTTTTCTTATTTTCTTCAACAGTCACTCCTTTTTTTCGGTAGACAGTGAATTGGGCTTACCCAATCACTATCTGAAATAGGATATATAATTCCAGCATCTAACCATTTTAAAATTTCTTTTTTAACAACTTCTTTCATTATTGGGTTTACTCTTCTCTTAGCATCAGCTTTAGGTTCATGTTGTTCATCTAATAAAATTCTGCGCATACAAATTGAAGGACTAATTCCTTTAATATATGCTAAAGCCCATCCAAAAGCCTTTTTATGCTTTTTTAACATTTCTCAGAAGATATAATAATCGACAATGTTCATGACTGTCCTAAAAATACATACTTTATATTTATAGGTAATATCTTTAATTCAAGTTCAGGTGGTTTAATATTTGAAGGAGTAAGATTTTTACTATCATTTTCCATCAAGTCTAACGTTTCAAATTTGCTCTGAATATAATCAAAATCTTTTTCTTTAATTTCATGTTCATTCTAAAAAATTTCTCCTTTCTTAAATTTATTTTCAAATTTTTTCTTAAACTGTTGATTACTGAGATAATCAGCTACTTCCATCCTAAAACATTCATTATCTTTTTCTATTGCAGGATATTTCATAATTTTGGCTTTATTAAGTTTCACTTCTTGATCATTAACTCTCATTATTAATTTTCCTTTTTGTACATCTATTACAGCTCTTCCTGTTGCAAGAAAATGTCTCCCTAAAATAATAGGAATTCCTTTATCTTCCTCCATATCCAATACTATAAAGTCTACAGGGAATATAAATTTATCCATTTTTACTAACATATCCTCTATAACTCTTTTTGGATAAGTTATTGATCAATTAGCTAACTGATGAGTTATAATAGTAAGGGAAATTTCTCCCAATTCTAAACGTTTAAAAATTGATAAGGGCATATGCCCGCGCAACTTCGGGGGTTTGTGGGGAGTTGCCCGTAAGAAGCTGTAGGTCGTCGGAATCAAAATCTCGTCGCCCGCTTCAGAAGGACGTTGAAGTGTGAAATCAAACTGATCCCATATTTTTCATAGTTTAAAATGAAAGAGTATTGTACCTCAAATCCTGTATCTATCCTGAACGATAAACATAAGACTTGAGGATTAGGCTCAATCAAATAAACTATGGAAAGTATGACGTCCGTTTGGTCTGCGAAACTTTAGTATTTACCGATAAATTTCCCTATTTCATATAAAGAATTAAATAGGGTTTATATTAACATGGGTTCGGACATGCTTCCTATAAGGGCAAGCCCCTATAGTTAATTACATCTTAAATGACCAAAGTCATTTNGACTCTCAACAAAAATCAAGAAAAATTATCTTCAAAGAATTTCAAAGGGTAAGACTCTTCAGCGAAATCAGACATAGAGGTGTGAAAGGGGATTGGTTCAAATTTGGAATATTTTGTTGTGGAATCCAAAGGAANCAGACTCTCGATAAAAATCAGGAAATATTGTCTTCAAAGAGTTTCAAAGGGTAAGACTTTTCAATGAAATCAGATGTGGAGGTGTGAAAGGGGATTGGTTCAAATTTGGAACATTTTATTGTAGAATCCAAAGGAGGAAGAGGGATGTCATGGATCCAGAGGAGAATCTCAGTGACTTCCCAAGCTATCCTAATGTTTGGCTTCAAGGATGTCATGGATCCAGAGGAGAACCTCGGTGACTTCTCAAGCTATCCTAATGTTTGGCTTCCGTAGAGGTGTGGAAGGGGATTGGTTCAAATTTGGAACATTTTATTGTAGAATCCAAAGGAAGAAGAACTAGGGGTGAATGGGGATTGGTTCAAATTTGGAACATTTTATTGTAGAATCCAAAGGAAGAAGAACTAGGGGATAGGATTGGTTCAAATTTGGAACATTTTATTGTAGAATCCAAAGGAAGAAGAACTAGGGGATGTGGGGATCCAGAGGCGAACCTTGGTGACTTCCCAAGCTATCCTAATGTTTGGCTTTAGTTTTGAGTTCAGAGGAGAACCCTGGTGACTTCCCAAGCTATCCTAATGTTTGGCTTCAGTTTTGAGAAGAAATAGAGGAGAACCTCGGTGACTTCCCAAGCTATCTTAATGTTTGGCTTCAACTTTGAGGAGAAGTAAGAGGAGAACCCTGGTGACTTCCCAAGCTATCATAATGTTTGGCTTCAGTTTTGAGGAGAAATATTTAGGTCTTAAGGAGAACCTCAGTGACTTCCCAAGCTATCATAATGTTTGGCTTCAGTTTTGAGGAGAAATATTCCTCAGTGACTTCCCAAGCTATCCTAATGTTTGGCTTCATTTCTGAGGAGGAATATTTAGGTNGGGATGTCATAGATTCAGAGGAGTCCCTCGGTGACTTCACAAGCTATCCTAATGTTTGGCTTCAATTTTGAGGAGAAATATTTACGTGTTTCATCCCGTAAATTTTATTAGTTAGGGCTTACATTCTTGTAAAATGATCACACAAATAGCCTGGAAGATGTGAGGATTTAGGTCGTGACAAATGACAATCTCGGAAATCCTAAGACGAGTTAGGGCTTATATTGTATACCAGGGCTCTACAAGGGCCAAAAGATATGGTAAGGATTTACATTGCATAAGCAAGCAACCTCGAAGTCCTATGGCTTTTTTGTTTAACTATAAGGAAGGAAGATTGGTGTACCTCGGGAAGACAGGTTTTGCTGTTGAAGATGGCCGTGCTGCCCACCATGCTAGCTACAAGCTCCTCGCCGCGATAAGGTTGAGTTATCTAGTGTGTCAAGTTATAATATCAAATCAGGTGGCCCTATGGTTGAAGTTCTTTANAATAACAGGGCTATGCAAAGGCCTGGTGATAAAGTGAGGATTTACGTTGCATAAGAAAGCAACCTCAAAGTCCTATGGCTTTATTATTTAAGTCTAAGGAACGAAGATTGTTTTAGCTGGGGAAGACAGGTTTTGCTGTTGAAGATGGTCATGTTGCCCACCATGCTAGCTCCAAGCTCCTCACTGCGACGAGTTTGAATTTTCTAGTGTGTCAAGTTATAATGTCAAATCAGGTGGCCCTATGGTTGAAGTTCTTTAAGTTTTATGGGGGGCATGTTAAAGTTGATTAGAGTGACACTGGTTAGGATCCTACGGTTCCCTCATTCCGGCATCACTATTTTATATAGGATTCACTTAGCCCAAATGAACTTACTAAACCCAACTTAATGAGTTCCATAATTTCATTTAGATTGTGGGAAACCTCGTTAGCGACCGTAGGTTACCTCCTTCGAGGGATCCCCGATCATCCTATAGAGGCATCTTAATTTAGTTGCAATTGTAGTTTTATGTGATGTTTGTGATTAAATTTTGAGTTGTTTTACATTTTGAATGTTGTGGGGGTGAATTTTATCTTGGTTGATTTTAGTTTTAGCTTTGGTTTTGGTTTATTCGAATGTTGTGGCGGTGAATTTTATCTTGGTTGATTTTAGTTTTGGTTTTGGTTAACATGCAAGTTGAATGTTATGGCGGTGGATTTTATCTTGATTGATTTTAGTTTTGGTTTTGGGTAACATGCAAGTTTATGTTGTTTTCATACATGTAGGTAATTGCAAGTATGAAAGGAAATAATATAAGCATAAAGCATGTAAGGAAAAGGCACAAGAAAGATGGTACTATAAACTGTAAAAGCGTACCTGGCGAGTCTTCTCGTTCCACCACCTGAAACCTAAAAATGCATGTGAGGGCATTTATGAAGAGTAGGAAAAGTAAAGTTCTGGTGGTTCTACTAACTCTACGTTATTTTTTGGTGAGTCCTTAAAAGTTTAATTAAGGATGATTTCATTAAACAAAGTATATTAAGTTTAATAGACCTCTAAGGTATCCAACAAGTTAGGAGGAGGAAGCATGTCCATGCCTCCCTCTCACCAACTGGTGAAAAGCCTTGAGTTCATTTAAACTTATTATGTTGCTTAATGGTTCATCCTATGAATACTTCTAATGCTCAGTTTACATTGATGCTTTAATTATGCCTAAGAAAGGGGTAATTATCATTTATCATTTAATTTGAAAATTAGGTCAGTGAATTTCTTTAAAGGGCAAGTTGGTGTAACCTGAACACTTAGCCAATTTTTAGGCTTAGTGATGTTTCAAGAATGTTTGATTATGTTATGTTTATTTCTCTAATCCTCATTTAGTCAGCTTTGATTTGGCCTAAGTCACCACTAAGCCCTTAAGACCTAAATCAGTGTCTTAACTAGTTTTGAAAAGGTTAAGCTTTAAGTGGTCATGATTCATAATTTGAATTTTCTTTAAAATCAAAATAGGGGTATTAAATTGATTAATTATTGGTTTCCAAAGTCATACCCCTAAGTCCAGGATCATTTAATTGTATTAAATCGATTAATTATTGACTTTAAAAGTCATAACCTCTAAGTCCAAGATTGTTTAATTTTAATAAACTTCCAAATTTTAATAATTTAGAAATTTATTAACTTAATTAAGAAAGTGAGATTGGTTTCTACCAATTAACCCCTTGTGTTTCAAACACCAAATTAATTGATTAAGATCAGAAGTTGTCCATTTCCTTCCTTGACTTAAGCCTAACTATTAATTAAGGCTAAATTTTCAAAATTACACATTTGCCCCTAAGGCTCTAACACTTCATAATTAGTAAAATTAAATTCAAATGACTTTGAAATTTTTATCCTACCTCATTCATGGGTCAATTAAGATCCTCCTTGAATTAAGCCTAAATGTTAATTAAGACTAAATTTCCAAAATTACACATTTGCCCTTAAGGCTCTAACACTTCATAATTTATCAAATTTAATCTAAATGACTTTGAAATTTTTATCCTACCTTATTCATGGGTCAATTAAGACATTAGAGAAGAAAATGTGATTTTTCAATTTCAATGACTTTGAAATTTTTATCCTATTTCATTCATGGGTCAATTGAGACATCAGAGGAGAAAATGTGTACTTTGAAATTTTTATCCTACCTCATTCATGGGTCAATTGAAACATCAGAGGAGAAAATATGATTTTTAAAAATTTAATTTTATTTTTTATCCTACCTCATTCATGGGTCAATTGAGACATCAGAGGAGAAAATGTGATTTTTAATTTTCTCCTACCTCATTCATGGGTCGATTAAGACATCAGAGGAGAAAATGTGATTTTTCAAAATTTAATCCTACCTCATTCATGGGTCAATTAAGACATAAGAGGAGAGAATGTGATTTTTTAGAATTTAATTTATTTTATATAATTATTTTCATGCAAAAAAAAATTTTCAAAAAGATTTTCTAACTTGACCAAGATAAATTCTAATCCTTTAAAATTTTTACTGGAGGTATACCTAGGCCAAAGAAGTTTTTGGACCAAATTTCATGATTTTTTGAATTCTCTGTGATTTGCGAGAATTATTTTAATTTCTGGGTTATTTAATAAAATAAAATATTTTAAATGATGAAAATTAATTTTTGTATTTTTGAAAAATCTCTCTAAGGTTATAGAACCCGGACAAGCAAATTTCATATTTTTCTAATTTTTTTTTGATTTATTGGAATTATTTTAGTCAAAACTCATCTTTATCCTTTAAAAATTTTTTTAAGCCTTGAAATTCAATATTTTTATTTAGAAAATTAGGAAAAATTTTCTAATTGTTCCTAAGTGATTAGGAAGCCATTTAGAATATTTCTATAAATTTTATTATTTTTATGTTTTTTATGAATTTTTTAATTATTTTAAATATTAAAAATAGGCTAAAAATCAAGTTTTTATTATAAATATTATTTTATTTTTATAAAATATCCCTTATCAGAGAGAACTCAAAAACTAAGTTTCATAATTTTTTAATGTATATTTTGATTTTTAAAAATTTAGGTGTCAAAAGTTGTATTTATCTTTAAAAATCAACTTAAGTTACCAAATGAACTAAAAATGTTTTGAAATTTTTATAGTGAGTTCTCTATATTATAAGCCACAGTGGAGATTAAAAATCAAGTCATTTAAGTGTTTATATTTTCCAAAAATAATTATTTTAGTGATTTAGTATTTGTAAAATTTAAGTGCATTTTAAATGACTTGATCTATGAAATTATTTCTAAATGCTTCTCTGGTCATGGTGGACCCTCCAAAATTTTCTTAGAATTTCTTAATCAATATGCTAATTTCCATGATTATGTTAAGGAAATAATGTGCAAGAACTTGAAAAATATGGATCTCTGTGTAGGAACCTCCTCTGATTTTGGAAAAATTAGAGGATGTTTCCTTTAATAGAGGCGACAACATGTCAAAATTTCAAGCCAAGGTGATGTATTAATATGCATGGAGAATCAAATGATCTCAAACAATGTTTAATTAATTAAAAATAAAATATGCATCAAATGGACTTGAAACTTATTCCACTTTGTTCGCCTTGGTTCAATGAGCAAGAGGGTTTTTTTATTTTATTTTTGTGATTTTTCTATACAAAGTTATGGATTTTCTAAGCTAGGGGTATTTAAATAAATAGTAAAAAGCCCTATTTATATATTTAAACCACCCATGTTGACTGGAACCAAGGCAGCTCCGAAGGCATGTGTGGCGCGCTCTGGTTGGACGCCGCCATTCACGTAGCTGCTGACTCGGCCCGCGGTTTATGTCCTGAAGCACTTTCTGGCTCGATTTCCTTCATCCATTTGATACACGCTCGATCAAACGGCTCCCCATCATCATCCCCGTTAGAATGATCCCATGACCGTCCACACTAAAACCCTAAGATCTCAACCTAGACTCAACCAAATCACCTCGGATTTGTTCCTATGGGCTCGTCTAAGTGAGATAAACACATCCATATGGTAATCATGTAATTAAATTAAGCCTAATTAAATGAAGAATCAAAATATGCTCAGGATGAGGTGAGGTTTTATACCTTTGCTCTGAGAAGTGAGCTTCGATCAGAGGGTCTTGGCACGCTTGTTATGATCCAAAGAGGCTAGGGATTGAGTCCCTGGTCTTGGTATAAGGCCTAGGTGTGGATTTGACCAAGCTCAAATTCGAGTGTTGGTCTAGAGCTATGGTAGAGGCTCTGTGGAAGGGGGATTTTATGGGGCTTTAGCTTCTTTCACTATTGTTAAGGTGTGGGTGAATTTAATTTGGGTTTGGTGGACTGTGGATGTGTATTGGGTTCTATCTTGGTTTTCGGTAAGGTTCCAACCTCAAAATTGAGCTCCGACAATGGGAATTGGTGAGGGAAAATGGTTGGAATGCACTGAGAGGTGGGAAGCTCTGTGTGAAGTTTGGAGAGGCCTCTCTGAGAAATTTTCAGCACACTTCCCATGGCGGAAGCTCTTTGTGAAGTTTGGAGAGGCCTCTCTGAGAAAATTTCAGCACACCTCCCATGGCTGTGGGAGGTGAGTTTTTATAGGTGAAATTTGGAGAGGCTTGACTAAGGAAATTTCTGCACACCTCCTATGGCTGTGGAGGTGAGTTCTTATAAAAATGGCCATTGGAGTGGATCTCAAGGCACAAGCTTGGGTGCATTGTGGTGCTTAGGTGGAGGGCAGAGGAGCTGCATCAATTGGCTTGGCTGAGCTAGCCTTTAGGTTTGATTTAGGTGAGGTGTCATGGGGTTGGCTCTCAATTTTGAGCTTTTCGGGCCACTAGGCTGGCCGGCCGGCCAGGGGGAGGTGGCTAAAAGCTAAGGGAACCCAGAGGAATATGTCACAGCAATATAGTGCAATAATGCCTAATTTTGGTAAGGATATCTTAAGCACATGCATTTTTGGAAATAACATCCCTTCATTTGGGGGACCTTTGGGTCATGGCTTGATTTATGTGGTTTCATGGTGTTTGTACTGGTCACTAAGTCCAACTAATGGCTGTCATGGAGTTAATTTGATGACTTTAGGGTGGTTAGGTCACATTTAGTGCATGAGTCCAAATGGGTGCAAATGACCAAGTCTTGGGTTTGGGATAGGATAGTCATGTCAATTGGCCCAAATAAATGTTGAATTTGGTGTATATGATCATAAGGAACAACTTTGGTGAAGAATGGAAGTGGTTTTGAGTTCAATTAAAGGGCCAATTTGAGGGAATTTTGATTTTAATCAATTTGGTCATGTTGGGCTAGCTTGGGTCTAGCTTGGGTTAGCCTTAGGATAAGTCCAAATTTATTATTGTAAATATTCAATAAGGACCTCATGAATAGTTTTCAACATGAATTGGATGCCAATTTGGGGGTTAAGGCAATCAATTAGGAGAAATTTGGGGACTTAGCTAATTTGGGGCTAAATTTGGGAATTTTGGATTTAGGCCAAAATCAAATGGATTTAAGACTTCACCAAGGCCAATTGATGGTTGATTTTGATGTATAGGAATGTTATGAAGATTTTTAAACATTAATTGGTGCCAATTAACTAGGATATGGGTTCAATTTGATGAATTTAGGTCATATGATCAAATTTGGGGTTTTGACCTAAATCAAAATTGGGCTCAAAT
Organism: Phalaenopsis hybrid cultivar; assembly: GCA_002079205.1. Classification (NCBI taxonomy): domain Eukaryota; kingdom Viridiplantae; phylum Streptophyta; class Magnoliopsida; order Asparagales; family Orchidaceae; genus Phalaenopsis; species Phalaenopsis hybrid cultivar. Next base: position 117,547 of record JXCR01146682.1, read on the forward strand.
AATGGGCCAATTAGACTTGGATTTTGTTTTGTTTGGTCATATCAAAAGTGAATTTGAGTTTAGGATTGAAATTGGGGTCAATTGAGATCAAATTGATGGATATTTGAGTTGAATTTGGGGAAATTTGGGCCCTTAAAGGCAAATTTGGGGAATTTGGTTACAGATGGTCAAATTGGCCAAACTGGGTCATGTGGTGGTTGAGCAAAATGAAATTTGGAATATTTGGGATTTACTAAAATTTTTTGGGAATTTTTTGAATTTTTGAGATTTTGGTGTATGGAGGAGTATCTTGGTAATTTGGGGGTGTTTTGAGGACAAAAGGCCAAGATGGGTATTTGTATAGTTGAGGAACCAACCATCATCAACAAGCCATGGACCAATGGAAACCCCATTATGGGTCCTCTACATAGTGGTCTTAGCCAAACCATAACCCTAGGGTTGGTAGGTTTAGGGGACCATCTACATGAGTATCCCGAAAAGATCAAGGGACCTAGGCTAGAAATTGAGTTTAAGGTTGTCAGTGATTGTGAGTGTAGATTAGTGTAGATGAGTGTAGTGAGTGTCTTAGCTTCAGACCAACACCCAGGGTCAAACTTAAGGTCCAGCAGTCCTAAGGGTGGCTCATCTTGAGTTTCCTCCATAGTGACTCCACCTACTAAGTATTTAGAGGTTGAGACCAACATGTGGAACTTCAAGTTGAATAGAGAAGAGTTTGGAATTTCTAGTGGTGAGGGTGCCTTTTCTAGTTCTCTAAGAATAGTCAATAGGAAAGTCTTATGGCTAGACCTTAGGCTACTAAAGAGGAAAAAACTAAACATCAACCAAAAGTGAGGTCAACAACATAAGATTGATACTCGCTCCTAAATCACAAAAAGCTTTTCCATAAAACTTTTCACAAATTTCACAAGGTATAGTAAAACTACCAGGATCTTTTAGTTTTTCATGAAGTTTTTTCTGAATAATAACACAACACTCTTCACTGAGTGCAACGGTCTCATGTTTGTAAACTTCATTTTCTTATGTACTACATCCTTCATAAATTTCATATAACTTGGCATGTGTTTCAAAGCTTCAACAAAAGGCATATTTATCGTTAACTTTTTAAGGATTTCAAAAAAATTTGTAAATTGTTTGTAAATTGTTTATCTTTATTCTTCTGCTTCAGTCTTTGAGGAAACGGAGGTGATGGTTTTTCTAAAGGAACATGTGTTTGTTCATTTTCTTATTGACCATTTCCATTTCTTCCTTCTCATCATTAACTTCAGTTTCGCTTTTGATCTTTGTTTTTATTTATTTTTTACTTCATGATTAAATAAATTTAATTTACTCTTTATTTTGATCTTTTGGATAAACTTCCACAGTACTTGGAAGAATTCTAAAAGGTCTGTTAATAAGTACAGTAGCAATATGTCATAATTGCTTTTTAATATTTCTAATAGCAGCCCCTTGATTCTGTATTTGATTTCCCATATTCAAAATCACTTCTTCCATCATCAACTTCTTTTTCTTAACTTTTGGTTTATGATTAGAGTTAAATTCTGGAGGATAATAAGGTCAAAAAGTAGGATTTCCATAATTGTTCAGATTTCTAAATGGATTCACCGAATTATTATAATTATTCCAACTAAAATTAGGGTGATTTTTCCATCAAGAGTTAAAATAGTTAGAATAAAAATTGTTATTTTGATTATTTATAGCATTTAAGGTTTCATAAGATGGTTGAGTATTAATAATCTATCCTAGTGAATTTTCCTTTAATACTGGAGGTATTTGAGAATAGTTCACTCTTATTTGATCAATCTTTTTAGAAATAGCAGCAATTTGAGATGCTAAAATAGACATTGCATTAGATTCATGAATACTGGCTACTCTCTTAGAATTTACCCTTTTAGAGGGCCATTGAAAATTATTAGTACCCATTTCTTCAATTAAAGAGTATGCTTCATCAAAAGGTTTTGACATTAATGATCCACATGCAACACATTTATAATAGATCTTAATGATCCTACTAATTCATTATAAATGGTTTAAATTATTAACCAATCTGGTAAAACACGATGTGGACATTTTATACGAATATCCTAAAATCTTTCATAGGCTTCATATATCGATTCCCCTTCAAACTGACAAAAAGATGTAATATTGTTTCTAAGCTCAGCAGTTTTTTAGGGTGGAAAATATTTAGCCAAGAATTTATGTGATAGTTCTCCCCAAGTTCTAATAGATCAAAGTCTTAATAAATTTAACCAAACCTTGGCTTTATCCCTTAATGAAAAAGGAAAAAGTCTAATCTAACAACATCATTAGACACTCCGTCATATTTAAATGTAGCATAAATTTCAAGAAAACTAGCGTTTAAAAGTAGCACAAATTTCAAGAAAACTAGCAAGATGTAAGTTAGGATCTTCAGTAGGTGTCCTCCAAACTGATTATTTTGCACCATTTGGATAATAACAAGTTTAAGCTCAAATGAACTAGCAGCAACATCAGGATTTTGATTAGTTAAATGAAGTTCATCTTCTATCGGATTCGCATAATCTTTTAAAGGTCTTTGTCGATTTTCATTTATTTGATTTTCTTTATTATTTGCCATTTCTTTCAAATTCTTAATTTCTCTTCATTTTTTTTGAATTTTTCTAATAGTATGTTCTAATTCTGAATCGTATGGTACTAAACTTTCAGATCCAATATTTCGCATAAACAAAATAAAGTAAGCTAAGTAAAATTCTTTAAAAATACAATCTTAATTAAATTTCTTTTTGGATTATATACATATATATATATATA
>JXCR01146682.1:126505-157329 GCA_002079205.1 Phalaenopsis hybrid cultivar
AAATTCTCACTAACTTCTGAGAAAGTTGATATTGCAACTTTAAATCATACACGGTTGACACTCCCAAAAGCCACTCCCAAGTCCCAACAGGCCTTTAATCTTATGTGCCAGTTCAAATTCAGCGAACTTAGGTGTCTAGAGAGTTAGCTGCCTATTTACATCGCCCGAAACTTACACACTAATACAAACAGAAAGAAGAAACTACAAAACTAGAAGATGCGCCGAAGTTTGAAATGTATAGTTCACCAAATTACAGAATGAGTTTTAAAGATAAGCATTGTTGTGATGCAGTGGGCAGTTATCAGAGAAGCAGAAAAATCAATTAGCTAGATGAATCGTGTGCAACTGCCAATATGAATCAAGCAGAGCAGTTTACTTTTGGAGTGACTTGGGCTCTGTTCAATTGAAGTGAATGTCAAGGCTTGGAAAAGTTTTTGCTTAGTTGGGAGAAGAGAATTTTCTCATTTCAGTTAAAAATTGAATTCCTTCTATTTGAAGAACTAGATTTTTAAAAAGAAATTTTACTTGAAATGAAACCTTACTTTAATTTTTGATTTAAAAATTATTTTTTTCAATCGCAAAAAAACGATGCATTTATGCTTTTATAATACCATTTTTTCCTGAGCCAGAGCATAGGAAGACTGTAACACTATCATCTAAAAAGGCACTCATTAAATGTTTTTTCTATAAAGCGATAAATTATTTCTTAAGTTAAAAATTTTATTAAATATTAAATTTAATTCATGATCGAATTCGTGAGATCCGAACAGAAGTTAATCATCTTCAACATGTAAGGATCTATTTGAGATCCACCGCACGCAGCTTTGCATACGGTTCTGTATGAAAACATCCTAAAGAAATTCAAGTTTTTGAAAAACTTCTCTGCAAAAAAATTTCATAATAACGCAAAAAAAATGAACAGCCAAATAATATTCAAATAGATGTGCAAACAATTTGAGAAACGAAGCCATAAAAAAACCCAAAATAGATCTCCAAATAGACGACCATAAATGAACCTTTAATGATTGCCTCACCCAAAGTCTTTAAATCCAAACAACCACATAATATAAACCTAAGAAATTAATATTGCGCACGAATCACTAACTTACGACACATCAAGCATTCATTCATATTTAGCCCGGATTACATGATGGAGCAATCATTGAGGTTCTCCTCCCTGAAGGACGGCGATGGACCCAGCCAATAGTTACTGTACCAACGGCTGTAGTACTCCCTCCTGATCGCTTCTAATGTTGCGGCGACCGCTGCCTCGGCAGCAGCCTTCCCCGCATCCTGCCCTGAAGCCGCCGCTGCAACATTCTTCTTATCGCTCGTCTCCTTCTCCGAGCTCTGTTCGGCCTTAGCGCTCTCCTTCTCCTTTTGCTCGGCGACAACGAGTTCGACTTTCTTATGCATCTTGCTCTCCAACTTGTCCCGAAGCTCAAAAGGATTCACCTTTCCAATCACAGTCAGCTTGCTTGCCGAGATGTCTGACGCGACGGCCTCAACGCCTACCAGAACAAACGATGATTAGAAAGGAATAAGTGAATGTGTGGAAGAGATGGACGGAGAGAAATGCCTTTGAATTTTTCGACTTTTCGGCGGACTTTCTGGACGCAATTCTCGCAATGCATCTCAAACTTGAAGACAACGCTAGTGGGGCCGTCTTCCGGCCTTTGGTCCTGCAATTAGCATTGAGCAACTGTTAAGAATAGAGCGATGTAGGTGAAATAAAAGAAAGAAAAAATTATTTGATTCTAAAAAAAAGATAAGGGAATTGAAATGTAGTCACCATCCCCATGGATCTGCTTGTTTCATAGGTTGCACGGTCTGGACTGAAGATGTGGGAAGGAAAAATGATCTTGAACGTTTATAAGTAACAACCCATGATCCATTGCTCTGGGTGCCCACGATCAGGTGAAGTCTTTTGACTTCCTGGTGGAACTTCAAGCGCAAACTTCCGTTTCTCGAACAAAGAATACGGTTGTTCTTTGTCAACTTTCATATATTTAAACATTAAATAAAATTATGAAATTGTCTATGTGGGACTAAAAGCCGGGACAGGTGACGAGCTCGGCAGTATTTTACGGGTAAGGCAATGGCATGTTTCTTCGGCCATTTACATACAATCAATTTCTTATATATATAAATAATATGTACATGGCTAACACCTAAATAGCCACGCCACCCATTTCTTTTCTCAAGTACAAGGCTAACATCCAAACACAAGGGCATTTAACAGTTGATGGCCAAATTATTACATAATTTCATATATTTAAACATTAAATAAAATTATTAAATTGTCTATGTGGGACTAAAAGTTGGGACATGTGGCGCTTGGCATTATTTTACGGGAATGGCAATGGCATGTTTCTTCGGGCATTTACATACATAAAATGAATTTCTTATATATATATACACAGCTTATACCTAAATAGGCACGTGTGAGGTGGTTTACACGCATACCACCCATTTATTTTCTTAAGTAATTACATTTCTAAACACAAGGGCATTTAACTGCATACCGCCAAATTATTATATATTTACATATCTAACATCTATATATTATTTTGCTTTCCATTTTGAGAAACCAAGTATTTGACATCATATAAAGGATACCGATATCCTAAATATTATATATTATTTGATTAGTTCGAGCCAAAACGAGCCGAACACAATTGAATAAATGTTTGTTTAAGTTTAGCTTGTTTGCTTAATTAACTAATAGATACGATTTGCTTATGAATGACAGTTCTACCTCATATTGTGTTCCAAAGCCTAACTTTAGGCTTTAAGTGCATGGTCTCGGGTCATATTGGCTCAAATTAGATTATTTTCTATGTCGTCTGGTTCATCTCATTAAGACACTTCACTTGATCACAAAATACAGTCATTACATAAAAATAAAAATAAAAGCTTCTTGCAACACATTTGAGTCTTTGTTGGGGTTTACAACACATACTAATTTTCTTGTAGCACATCTAAAGCAACAACAAATACATTGTCGTTGCTTAGCTCTACCAAAGAATTTCACTACACTTTTGCAAGCGGCGGGAAAAGGTTTTTGTAGCGGTATACGCCAATGCTCAAAGCCCTCCTAAAACATAGAAAAAACAGTCCAAATATTTGAATGTAGCATCTTTTGTAAGATCAGTTATTATACATATTTCTTTTTTTTAAAAAAATTATTTGAACTTGACTACTTTTACACATTAATAAATCATCAGTAAATTTTCATCACGTGGCAAGAATCTCGAGGCGAAATAAAAATCTCAAGTCATTTTTTCACCAAGAAAAATTCACACTTAAATTAAAAAACATCTAGAACTTTGATTTTGGCAAACTTATAGGCACTGACTGGCTCGATCAGACGAACCTAATGACACTAAAATTAATCCAATTCGAGTCAAAGATGCACGAATTAAGATATTAAACCACTTTTAAAAATTTTGAGTGGTAATTTAAGGGTCAAATGGATTTCAAATACGACAAGCTTATATACAAATCAGGCGTCTCGATGAGACTAATCCAACAAGCCCATGATTATTCAATTTGATATTGTTAAGACACTTACATGCCCACAAAACATCATTCAATCAATTGTTCTGGGTTGTCTGATAGATTAGTTCGTGTTTAGGCCTTATTTACAGGAGATGTCAGTCCTATATTCTATAAATAGAGCCTTACTTCCTTCATGAAGGGACCCTACTTCCTTCATGAAGGGAAGCCTAGAACGAGAGCCGAATCAGAAAAAAAGGAGGAGAATTTGTCTCAAATTTAAAGACCCATCGAAAACTTCCTGCCTCTGTATTTGTTGACAACCGGTGACCACCGACTGCCGCCCGCCACTAACCATAGTCGACCGACTCCCTGCTTGTCGCAAATGAAGCAGATTGCAAAGTAATAAAAGATGATACAGAGCACCACATTGCCAAAAATATGGCGTAATGATGCATCCCTAAGACGGTGTGATGACACACCACAAAAATGGTGTAAAGAGGCACCGTGAATGCAGTGTAACAACTAGTATTATGATAACCCTCTGCTCTAGCCTCAATGCTCGCCCTTTGATATGTCAATTGTGGTCAATTGATTCTACTGTAGCTCGCCACTATGACTAATGTGGCCAACCACAACCTACATGACTTACAGCTCATTTAGCTTCCAACATTGGCCTAAGAGGTCTATAAATATTATCTAGCCGTCAAATCCAACCTATGTGACCTATAAATATTTTCATACCTCACCACTACAAACTATGTCACTAATTATGATTTACATGGCTCATAGCTCATGCAACTCTTAACTCTGACCTTTGTGGGCTACGTATGTTATTGCAGCTTACCCTTACGCTTGTATGGTCAACTACGATCTACGTAGCTCACAACTAATGCAGTTATAACTTTAGGCTCTATTGCCTACAAACGCTATTGCGGCTCAACGATATGAGCTATATGACTAACTACATTTTACATGGCTCATAACTGATGTATCTATGTGTCTTCTAAAGGCTATTACAGCTCTCCACTACAACCTACATGCCCAACTCCACTACGCCCTGTGTGTGCAACTACGGTTTATGTGTCTCACAGCTCATGCATCTCTTAATTTCAACATCTATGGCCTAAGAATATTCTCGCACCTTATTACTACAGCCTATGTGAACAACTATGACCTATGCGGCTCATATCTCATGCAAATTCTAAATATTGCTTATGTGGCCTACGAACATCATTGCAACTCACCACTACATCCAATGTGACCAACCATGGTCTGGATTTCTCACAACTCATGCAACTCCCCACTATGACTCACTTGACTGACTATTGTCATTTAAACCCTTTATTAAGGCCTCTTTGTCCTACCGATGGGATTACAACTCTTCACTACAAATTTTGTGGCCAACTGACTCTCCTAAAGCTTCCAACGACGTCTTATAAGACCAAATACTACTACAATTTTCAACTATGATCTCGATGACATGTTGAGGCTATTATAAACACCAAGATCTACAATTGCTATAGCCCATATATGGCCATTAAAGTCGGATCACTATTATATTTCTAAAATTTTGTCTTTCCTAATATATGAGAAGAGTAGACCTATGTACCTACAATTACATGGTAGATTACTTCGATTGGGCTAGGCCACATTGTTTCTTTTCTCTCCATGGGGCATGTAAAAATTATGATGTTGCCTCTTTTTACTCATGTACTATGTGTGTGTCATGGTTTTGTACAACGCTAAGACGCTATTTTATTATTGTATCACACGAATCATCCGACATGCAAAAACACGCTTATTACAATTAAAATAATATTATAATTAATATATGTTATTTAAGTAAGTCGAAATTCATAGCACAATGTTTAAAACAACATTACTATCTAAAATAAGAACAATTAATTAGTCATTTTACTTAATGCAATAAGCTTAAATATGACATTGACACATAAATAAGACCCAAGTAAGTTTTACTATAGGATATTGCAATGTATTATATTATCATCAATCTCAATATGAATGTTTGTCCCTAGTGATAAATTTTGAAGGTCCGCACATGTTGTGTGCCCTTACATCTCGTAGGAGCACCCTGTTCATCTAAAAAATAAGTAATATGACATGTTAGTAAACAACATGACAAAATGGAGAAAACTATTGAATGATGAACAAAAATGCATAATAAATAATTACCTAAATATCTTTTATTGGCTTATATTAATTTCTTCGGCATTCGAATGAGCAGTAATGCTAGTATAAATAACAGCTCAATTGTAAAATAATCATAACATACTTATCAAATGAGTACGTCAATCTATATTGTGCGGGACCACCAAGTTTTACTTCTTCAGTTAAATAACTAAATAGATGAATCATAATTTTAAAAAATGAGTGCAATAAATATTTATCCATTTGGCATAGAATCAATATAATACTATCATTTAACTTAATTTCCACAAGACTAATGATCTTAGCGCACTTCACTTTCAAAAATCTTGATATTTCCACTATAATGCTTATTACTACTTCTGATTACGTGCAACATTTCAATGCAATTAGAGGAATATCTTTAATAAGAACATGATAATCATGCCTTTTTAAACCTATTATTTATATTCACTAATGTTTAGAACTCTAAAGGTAATTGATGCACAGCCATTAGAGACTTTCATTTTCTTAAGAAGTTCACCAAACATCAACTTGTATTTGGTCAATAATATGAATATTTTCGGCGATTAAATATAACTAAATTCCCATTAACAAACAGAGGTAAATCAATCCACTCTTTAATATCAACTCAATCTTCTTGTGCATGTAGATTATCTTTGGGTTTATGAATATTTAATAAAATTATCATAAATATTCTTTTCCATAAGCAAGTCATCTAAATTATGTTGTAACATATTGTACTTCAAAAAAGTCTGTAAAAAATATTTTTCTTATTTCATATGATTAAATCATGTAATTGCCCACTTATCAACATAATGTTTTCCCTCTTAAAATTATTTTTTGTCTTTCTTAACTTTATCAAAAGTATTATGTAAGTCATGAACTTTTAAAAATGAAAACTAGTCATTTGTTGTGGTGTGGTTCTCATCTCTTCATTGTTATTAAACGTTTTCTTTTATTAGAGAAATATGTGATTAAGAGATAGATAATGACGATGAACTTCTTACTCTTATACAACCATTAAGATTCTGTGTTTTTAGCAAAACAATGGCAAAACAAATCTTTCTTCAATACTCCATCCATATAAAATATTATATGCTGGAAAATCATTACTGGTTCACATTAACATTGCACAAGTCTTAAATTTTGTCCACTGACAACATTATAATATAGAACTCCATTACATAATTTAATTAGCTCTTGAATTAATGTTTGTAAATAAACATCAATCTTACTGCATGGACTTCTCTCTTCTGGTATGATTGTAGATAGAATGAAAGACATTTATTTCAAGCTTGTTATAAGAAAATTAAAATCACAAATCAAATATTTTATATGCCACTAATGAAATCAAGAGAATTAAAATCATCTTATTCCGAGACAAGCTGAATATTATGTGACTCTATGGTAAATACAAGGTACTGATTGTCAAAAATTTTCTTACATCTCCATCAATTAGGTGTCGTAACAAATCATCTCTATTTATATGCTTATAAAGATAGATCACCTCCTACGCAGTTTGTTTTTTTTTTTTTTTAATATTCTTTGTAATATTTGAATCAATGAAAAATATCGAATTGTTTTCACTGACTTCATATTTGATTTTTTGTCCTAACAATTTTGTATTCTTTTTGAATTGTGACACAATTTGAAGTTATACAAATATCACATACTTTTTTATTCACTTTGTATTTTCAAAACAACATGCAATCATTATGACATGCATCAAAAGTTAGATGTCCAAGATCAAACACTTTTATTATCTTTTTTATCTTATAAATATTATTCAATAATAACACTTCCTCCAGAAATGCGTCAATTAACAGCTCAAGCAATATAGCAAAAGATCTTACAGTCCAATAGTTTGAACACTTAAAATGAAAGAAGTGGAATATGAAAGATGACTTTGTGAATGTTTTGCACCCATGATATAAGTCTTTTACTGCTTCTTCTAATATTTTTTGTTCTTAACTTGATGACATATCTGTTTCATACAAATTAGGCTGATTCAGTTGTTACGCTAGATGAGATACTTAAAGAACTGCATACCTCAACAATCCATCCATATAATCTATAGTGGGTTGCTCAACTTGTTGTGATAGTTGTTGAACATCAGAAACATTAATGATTGTCTCAAATTTTACAAATTCAATTGTATCATTATGTTCTTTCCCATTTCAAATGAGGGAGATTTGTTGAAGATGTATCACATTCAAATAGATTGTAAGAATTCGAGGGAAAAAATAATTGATATGATAACTAATGCATGTCTCATCATTTAATAAATTCATAAATTGTTTACAAAAAAAATCCTATCATTCCAACTCCCACATAATTTTACAAACTGAAATGAGTAATTCAGCAAAGAAGCATAAATAATTTTTCAAAATCAATACTCTTACACATTGATCTTTTTTTTGTAAAAATATATAAATATCCTTATATATTTAAGTTTTTTTTTGTTTTTTCACTTCTCTAATATATGATCTAAAATTCTCACATCCCTTCATTTTGTAAGCATTCTTGAAGGCCAACAAATCAACAACTAAAATCCTATATCCACTCTGATTCTCTCCCTGAAGCTCTTATAAGAGAAGCACTTATAACTAGCGTTGTTGTATAAGGAGTTTGGACAGCATCTTAAAAAGTTCTCTAAAAAATTTATACGAAACACCTACTAAAATTAATTTTATATCCCTCATAATAAACAGACTGGTGACTCAAAATATTTTTATTTGGCTAAGAAAAACATACACACACAAAAAAAAAAAAACAAAATTCTCATCCCAATCTTCAAGTAACCTGCAATTTCTTTTTGTTTGCATATGCTAAAGGAGCTTTCAATAACCTACAATTTCTTTCTATTTTCATTAAAGAGGCTATTTGGTGTGAGGAGAAGTTCTATGAATAGACAGATGAATAGACAGACGTGATAGCAAATAAAATAGAGAACTTATGAAGTGGGGAAAATTTCCTTTGTCTATCTTAAGAAAGTTCTCAACAAACCTAGAAATTAGAAGGACTTTATCATTCAAAGATGGCCAAGGAGAAGCCTGCTTCCCTTTGGGCTTTCTTCGTTGAGAAGAATTCAGTGAAGAATTTGATTAAGATTTAAATAAGATATGGGGAAGAAAACGATGAAAGCTACGTGGATGGAGGCGTGGCAGAGGATTTTTACCTGTAAATTTGATTTTTGGGNATCAGCAAATTTTCGTCACGTGGCAAGAATCTCGAGGCGAAACAAAAATCTCAAGTCATTTTTTTACCAAGAAACATTCACACTTCAATTAAAAAACATCGAGAACTTTGTTTTTAACAAACTTATAGACACTGACTGACTCGATCAAACGAACCTAATTACACTAAAATTGATCCAATTCAAGTCAAAGATGCACGAATTAAGATATTAAATCACTTTTAAAAAAATTGAGTGGTAACTTAAGGGTCAAATGGATTTCAAATATGACAAGCTTATTACAAATCATGCGTCTCGATGAGACCAATCCAACAAGCCCATGATCATTCAATTTGATATTGTTAAGACACTAAATGCCCACAAAACATCATTCAATCAATCGTTATGGGTTGTCTGATAGATTAGTTCGTGTTTCGGCCTTATTTACAGGGGATGTCACTCCTATATTCTATACATAGAGCTCTACTTCCTTCATGAAGGGAAGCCTAGACCGAGAGTCAAATCAGAAAAAAAGGAGGAAAATTTGAGAGTTGTCTCAAATTTAAAGACCCATCGAAAACTTCCTGCCTCTGTATTTGTCGACCTCTGGTGACCACCGACCGTCGTCTGCCACTAACCATCGTCGACCGACCCCCTGCTTGTCGCAAATGAAGCACATTGCAAAGTAATGAAAGATGATACAAAGCAGCACAGTGCCAAACATATAGCGTAATGATGCATCCCTAAGACAATGTGATGACACACCACAAATAGGGTGTAAAGAGGCACCGTGAATGCAGTGTAACAACTGCTATTATGACAACCCTCTGCTCTAGCCTCAACGCTCGCCCTTTGATAAGTCAAATGTGGTCAATCGATGCTATTATAGCTCACCCCCATGACTAATGTGACCAACCACAACCTACATGACTCACAGCTCATTTAGCTCCCAACATTGGCCTAAGCGATCTATAAATACTATTCTAGCTGTCAACTCCAACCTATGTGACCTATAAATATTTTCATAGCTCACCACTACGAACTATGTCACTGATTATGATCTACATGGCTCTTAGCTTATGCAACTCTTAACTCTGATCTTTGTAGCCTACGTACGTTATTGCAGCTTACCCTTACGCTTATATGATCAACTACGATCTATGTAGCTCACAATTAATGTAGTTCTAACTTTATGCTCTATTGCCTACAAACGCTATTGCGGCTCAACGATATGAGCTATGTGACCAACTACAACCTACATGGCTCATAACTGATGCAACTCCCAACTTCAATCTATGTGTCTTATAAAGGCTATTACAGCTCTCCACTACACCCTACATGGCCAACTCCACTACGCCCTGTGTGGCCAACTACGGTCTATGTGGCTCAAAGCTCATGCATCTCTTAATTTCAACCTCTAAGGCCTACGAATATTCTCGCAGCTTATTACTACAACCTATGTGAACAACTATGACCTATGCGGCTCACATCTCATGCAAATCCTAAATATTGTCTATGTGGCCTACGAACATCATTGCAACTCACCACTACATCCAATGTGACCAACCATGGTCTAGATGGCTCACAGCTCATGCAGCTCCCTACTATGACTCACTTGACATACTATTATCATTTAAACCCTTTATTAAGGCCTCTTTGGCCTACCGATGGAATTACAACTCTTCACTAGAAATTTTGTGGCCAACTGACTCTCCTAAAGCTTCCAACGGTGTCTTATATGACCAAATACTACTACAATTTTCAATTATGATCTCTATGACAAGTTGAGGCTATTATAACCACCAAGATCTACATTTGTTATAGCCCATATATGGCTATTAAAGTCGGATCAATTTCGTCTTTCCTAATATATGAGAAGAGTAAACCAATGCACCTACAATTACATGGTAGATTACTTCGATTGGTCTAGGCCACATGGTTTCTTTTCTCTCCATAGGGTTTTGCATATAAAATTATGGTGTTGCCTCTTTTTACTCATGTACTATGTGTGTGTCCTGGTTTTGTACAATGTTAAGACGCTAATTTATTATTCTACCACACTAATCGTCCGACACGCAAAAACACACTTATTATAATTAAATAATATTATAATTAATATATGTAATATAAGTAAGTCAAAATTCATAGCATAATGTTTAAAACAACATTACCATCTAAAATAAGAACAACTAATTAGTCATTTTACTGAATGCAAAAAACTTAAATATGAAATTGACACATAAATATGACCCAAGTAAGTTTAACTATAGGATATTGCAATGTATTATATTATCATCAATCTCAATATGAGTGTTTGTCCCTGGTGATAAATTATGAAGGTCTGCACATATTGTGTGCCCTTACATCTCGTAGGAGTACCATGTTCATCTAAAAAATAAGTAACATGACATGTTAGTAAATAACATGAAAAAAAGGAGAAAACTATTGAATGATGAACAAAAATGCATAATAAATAAATACCTAAATATTTTTTATTGGCCTATATTAAACTTTTGCGGCATTCGAATGAGCAGTGATGTTAGAATAAATGGCAGCTCAAGTGTAAAATAATCATAACATACGTATCAAATGAGTACATCAATATATATTGTGCGTGACCACCAAGTTTTACTTCTTTAGTTAAATAACCAAATAGATGAATCATAATTGTAAAAAATGAGTGCAATAAATATTTCTCAATTTAGCATAGAATCAATATAATACTATCATTTAACTTAAATTCCACAAGACTAATGAACTTAGTGCACTTCATTTTTAAAAATCTTGATATTTCAACTATAATGCTCATTACTACTTCTGATGATGCACAACATTTCAATGCAATTAGAGGAATATCTTCAATAAGAACATGATAATCATGTATTTTTAAACCTATTATTTATATTCACTAATGTTTAGAACTCTGAAGATAATTGATGCATAGCCATAGTTGCTTTCATTTTCTTAAGAAGTTCACCAAACATCAACTTGTACTTCTTCAATAAAATGAATATTTTCGGGCGACTAAACATAACTAAATTCCCATTAGCCATTAGAGACTTTCATTTTCTTAAGTATTTATTGGTGCTTTTTTTGTAAATAGAAGTGCATATTATTACCTGATTTATAAGGACACAATTTTTTTAATAAATTCATGCTCAAACTGTTGAACAACAAAAAATAATCAACTCATTTTAGATATTTTTTACTCCATTTGAGTATAATTATCCAAGTTTTATTCATTTAGTAATAAATAAAATACAATCTAATGCGTGCTAAAAAATTCACGGCATTAGAGAAATGAATTTTTGTCTTAGCATTGTGTAAGAACCCAACATAGAGTTAGGTAAAAGAAAACAAACATTAATGGCACCAGATGTTTTTACTTAGAAAACCCGTAAAGGGCAAAAATCACAGGGTCTGACTCAGTTGTAAAAATTTATAGTAGTTTGATGATTACAGAGACCCATTTTCTCAAATACGAAAAATTGTTACTAGATTTTTCAAGTTACAACGTCGATTTGTGGCTTCCGGTTAGTAGTGGTCAACAGTAATTAGTAGTGATTGTCGACATTGTAGAGCCCAAGAAATTAGAACTACTTTATCATTCAAAGATGGCCAAGGAGAAGCCTTCTTCCCTATGGGCGTTCTTTGTTTAGAAGAATTCAGTGAAGAATTTGATTAAGATTTAAATAAGATATGAGGAAGAAAACGATGAAAGCTACGTGGATGGAGGCGTGGCAGAGGATTTTTACCTGTAAATTTGATTTTTGGGACATTCAGATATAAAAAGTATAATTCGAGGACGCCGAATATTCTAATCAAAGAATTTTTTCAATCCAAAAAACCAGGGAAAATAAAGCGCAAAAATCAATATTGAGTGATGAGTACGAATCAGCAATTTACGACCCCATGTTTTAACATTTTTTTTCTAGAACATATATATCCATATTTACAATACTGAAAAAGAAAAATGCCGGTCNCCAAAGAATTTTTTCAATCCAAAAAACCAGGGAAAATAAAGCGCAAAATCAATATTGAGTGATGAGTACGAATCAGCAATTTACGACTCCATGTTTTAACATTTTTTTTCTAGAACATATATATCCATATTTACAATACTGAAAAAGAAAAATGCCGGTCGCGAATCACATGATGGAGCACGCATTGGGGTTCTCGTCGCTGAAGAGCTGCGGTCCTACAATTATCTCGCTGGGGTGCGGAAAGCCAAAGCTACGGTAGTAATCCATCTTCCTTGCCTCCATTGATGCCGGTGTTGCCGGTGCAGCCGGTGCAGCCGTTGCAGTCTTCGCCGCATCCTGCCCTTCGCTGCCCTTCTTTTTCTCGCTCTTCTCCTTCTCACCATCTCCATCTTTCTTTGGATTCACGATCTCTACTCCCCTATTCAGCTTCGCCATCAAAAACCCAGGCAGGGTAGTCACGTCCATGCTCCCTTTCACGGTAACCAGATCCTTCTCAGAGTCAAATGAAACACTCTCAACTCCTGAGCGATTACCAATTGATAAGATTGTTCAGACTTTTTCACAGATAAAGCCAGATAATTTCCATCTAAATTCCATTGATCTTACCTTTGATTTTGTTAATCTGCTTTCTGATTCTTTCGATGCAGCCCTCGCAATGTAGCCGGATCTTGAGAGTCACCGATGTTACTGAGGGCTACAAGAGTACGCAAAGAAATTGTAAAATAAATAAACAATAGCGAATGAAATTGCTCAAATATGTTACGGTTATCTAATTTTGTTTATCGGTGATCTGAATTTGATAATTAATTTTTTATCACCTCATTTGGCTTTTTATCGTCGGCCTTCTTCTGTTCCTTGCCCTGGTCTGGCTTTTGATCTTTGGCTCCTACGTTTCCATCAGCTTTAGAGCTCTCCTTCTCCTTTTTGACAGAGACAGCAGGGGAGATGATCTCTACCTTCTTATGCATCTTGCTCTCTAAATGGTTTCGAAGCTCAACTGGATCCACCTTTCCAATCACTGTCAACTTGCTCTCCGTAACGTCCGACGCCACGCCCTCAACGCCTGCGACCACAAACGATAACAAAAAATAACAGAAACGTAAAAGTAGCGGTAACAGATCATAAAAACTTTAAGTGTAAATATGAGAGAACGCCAGTAATGCGTGCGAGAGATCGATGAAGCCAAATACCTTTGAATCCTTTGACGGATCTCCGGACTTTCTGAGCACAACCCTTGCAGTGCATCTCAACCTTGAGCACAACGGTAATGGGGCCAACCTCCATTCTGCTGAAATCCTTCCTTTCCCCTTCCACCTGCTTCTCCTTCTCCTCGCCCTTTTCCTCCACCTGCAATTAAGATCGAGCAATTAGGGTTTCGATGCTGAAAGCAAATATCAGTAAGTGGAATCTGGTTACCTTCCCCACGCTCAACTCTCTCTTCGACGTCGGTTGCCGGACGGGTTGAATTTGAGAAACAGAGCTCAACGAGTGTAGTGGGGAGATTATATAGGGCGAGCCCACGAGCATCGGTGGGGCCCACGTATGCGAAGGTGGGTACCACACGCGGAAGCCGCGGATTTGCGAACCCACGAAGTTTCGGGATTGGGAAGCGAATGACTGGAATACCCCCACAAGGTGATCTAATAACATGGGAAGAATGGGCATTTTTGTAAATGAATGAAAACTCCGTGGTTGCCAAGTCAAGCTTGAGTCATATGGCTTTGGGAGGATTAAATCCTTAATTTGTCCTTAAGTTAAAATTAGTGTTTATATTTTTTTTTAAATCAAAGCGAAGCATAATTCCGAATTGTGGTAATGAGTTTAAAAGGAAAAAAACAAATCACAAGCCACAATAATGAACTATAGATTAAAAAAAAAAAACGAGTTTGCCAATAGTTTTAGACAAGGGTAATGAATGGATCAACTTTTATAATTGTGCTCAAAATTCCGAATTGTGGAAAGTCGTTCATCCAAGTCATCTTTCGGGGGGTTTGATAGCAGCGAGGCAAAAAAAAGAAATAATAGTGTTTTAAAGGTGATCATTTTTATCAAGATGTTTCTAAGAATAAATCAATTAAAATAATGGTTAGCATGTGAGAATTTTGAGGAGAGAAGCCCAACCAACAAAGTAAAAAAACAATAAAAGCAATCAGTCCATGAGAAAATTGGTCATGAGACAGTCACTGCAGATCCCCGCGTGAGCAGGAAGAAAAAACGACAGGGAGGAGATCAGCAAGTGGGGAGCAGATCCATGGGAGAATAGAGTGAGTTTCTAGGCAATAGGTAGAGACGAGAAATAAATGGTGGGAATCCAGTGATGTTCTGGTTCCCCTTGCATTAATACCTAGGAGTGTCGACGCTGCTCATTTTCTTATAATGACATGACCCACGTTCACCGCATTGTTTAAAATGTTGAATCCATATATGTCGGTTATATCGGGCCCAAAGAATAGAGCGTCAGATCGAGAAAAGAGAGCAAGAGAGGAAGACTTGTCCCCCACCCCCCTCGGGGTGAATCGAGGTGCTCCCGGGCTTGTTGACCAATTTTATTCCACAAAACATAGATGTTTCAAAGTGGAAGGAGCAAAAAAAAAAGTCTCTTTACATGAATGGGTCCTCCTATTTATAGATAGTAGGAGGGCCAACGAATATATTATAAGATTACCCTTGCTTTAAAAGGGTAGTATAATATATTTTAGTCTTTTGTGTTGGAGTATTCTGTTAGGTACCCCATCAACTGTTGGATCCCTAGTTTTGGGATTTTTATGTCATAGGAGTCATTAGTTTCCAGTGGTTGTTCAGAGAGAAAAGTCTATCTGAGTCTTCCATATGGGGAAAAAATATTTTCTTTGAGTTCTCCGCCAAGGGGAAAAGTCTCCGTCGGAGGTAAAAGTCCTATGTTGGAGGAGAAGTCAGCCAAGGATAGCCAATTTGAAGGAAGGAGACAACATATTGCCTCGAGATTCGTATAGACTATTTTTTAGTATACAAGAACATATCAAAATTCATGTTCATCTTTATGTAACTCTCCAAAATGTGTTTGTTGTCCACTCTTAACTCCAAATGCAATTGATAAATAAAAAATTTTAAAATACCAACTCCAAATGCAATTGATTACATCATTCATGACCGTTTCATCTTTTATTTTGACTTATATTTTCTTTTTTTTTTAATTCTCTTTCTGGTCATATGGTTATGTTCATTAGGAAGGTACTATAAATAAATGCAAGGAATTTTGAGTCTTGTCGTTTGACTGGATGCAATTAGTTCAAAAAATTTTGATGAATTCAAAACTCATTATTTTGTTCAATTTTAATGAAATTGAAAATAGACCAACATTTTTTCGATTGTGTCAAGACTTCACTTGATGTTGAAAATCAAATAATATATTAAATGACGTCTTAAAATCTTTTAAAAAAAAGATAGTCTATTAGGGTATGTTCTTGATAGAAAAAATTTTAAAAATTTTCGTGAACAACATCCAAACTTCTTTTTTGATCTTCGAACACATACTTTGGACTTTTGATTGGTTTCTTTAACTCTCTGAAGAGACTAAATAGTATTCATGGCATTTAACTCTTCGCATTAGACCCTTATTTCTTCCCAATATATAATGGAATGAAGTCAAGATGCTTTATTGTAACAATTATAATTGTATAAAAAAATAGCAAACATTATAATCACATTAATGTCTATCTCTAGCTTTTAATTCTCACATTGTAATGATCTCGACTCAATATTCAATGATGTGATACTAATCGGCAATCATTTTTACTTTTTATAGAATTATTTTGTGAATTATTTATGATTTTTTCCTAGCATTCCTACTGGTATTTGAATGGAATATTAACGATAGATTTGTTTGTCCATAATGAGCAAAAGGATCCTTCTTGGCTAAAGCAAATAAAGAAATTTGCTTTTTTATAGCGTACATAAATATTGATTTTCCAAATTTTCCAACTATTTATGTGCATAAAACCTTATCCCGGATTACAATTATTTAATTATAAAGTTAAAATTCCTCTCAACGGAACATAGTAATTAACATAACATATTGTTAATGATCTAAAAAACGTATTTATTTAACATGTTTATATTAACACGTGCCATCAGTATACCTCTAAATTATAGTTTATTCCGTTTCCTTTGGCTGATTGTCATGTGCGGTGCGGTAGGCTCCGTAGGATCCGAGCTCTGTACGAAAAACAGCAGGCCTGCATGAGTATGACGTATGATTTGATTGCGGTAATTATCAAATGCCTCGTGGACTTCATGGCCCCGCACCTTTTGGTTGGTAAGATGCTCTGTAGTTGGTAATTAATTGCTTCGCGTACAGGCGGTGCCGGGGGAGAATTGGGCTTTGACGGACGGCCTCCAGACGAATGAGGGGACGACTGGCTTTTGGAGGTATTGAATAATAAAATAATGATACTTGCTCGCAAAGCATCAGCACTTTAAAAAATAAATGTTGTGTTGGTACGTGAGTTAAGTCTGGACATGATACAGCGGAGATCCGAGTTTTCACTCCGACTTATTATATCACGTTCGTTGTTCGGATATGTCTCTATCCCTAAGTCACACAATATTTTTTCTTTTTCAGCAGGCTTATGAATTTATACCTAAGATATTTAATCTTTTCAAAATTGATTTGAATTCAAGTTAGGACTCGAGACATATTGAAATATAGTTTTTAAAGCTTACTTTAACTCGGCTCGAAATTAAATTATTAACAGTTTTAGTGATGTTGAGATTTGAGACTGTAAATTTAATGAATTTAGCTAGAAGTTTGTTAATTATTTTTGAATTTTGACTTGGATCGAGATCGGATCGAAATAAGGAGCCGTGCAACAAGCAGAAAGTTTGGATCGAATGTTTTTTAAACTAATTTCGAGAGACTCCGGCTTGGCTCTAAATTGGTTCATTAACTAATCTACTTTTGAGCACACAATTCTTATGTATTTACATACACTGCAACTTTAATATTTACATATTTAGAACTTTAATGTTTTAACTTATGCATCTCCCTTTAAAAACATATATATTAGTCGTATTTTTTATGTGATATTTAAAAAATTAAGTGCTTTGAATGTAAATATGAAATTTTAGGTGTGAGATGTAAATACACAAGCATTATGTGCTATGTATGTAAATACTCCTATAAATTGTTAAAGCGATTATTTAGCAAACTTTTAAAATCTAACTATAAATATGAGTATGAGGGAGAGAGCAGAAAACATTTAATGCATTGGCCTAAATGCCCATAGTTTGCATTCTTCTAATGTTTGCGCTTAGATATGATTTGTTGGTTCTTTAATTAGACTTATCCAATGTTTTTATCTACTGCTTGACTTTCATAATGCACAAAATCCTAAATTTATGAGGCGCTTCCAAAAATTTATTTATGATTTTAATTATCCCCCCTTCCCCCCTCCCCGTCAATCTATCATTCTTAAAATATCATAATAATCAATCTATATATACCTCCTCTTATATATAGATGATATCTTTATAAATGGCATCACTAATACAACATCTTAGCACTAAATTATAATGATAATTTAGCTTCAATATACTTGTACACATCTTATTTTTCTCTAAAACTGATGTCATGTATATGACCAATGATCTCCTCTGTAGCAAGCAATCAGGTCTGAATTTGATGATAATTTAATCGACCCATAATAGTTTCCCTAATTAATAAGTTCCCTCCAGTGTCTTATCAAATATTAGACATCTCGTTTCCTTTGTCATAATTCTACTATGTTAGTAAATGAACTATTTCCTTAATCACCACATTCAACTCCTAAAGCATATTTTACAATATATTAATATTATTGTCTTGTTCGGCCCATCAATTTTAAGTACCTATTGAAAATTTACTTTTGCTAGCTACCCTTAAGATAGAAATTGATATTGATTTTTGTTTGTTTCTAAATAATACCCTCAACTTGTGGAGTCTTAAAAATAATCAACTATTGCTAATTTTCTTAATAATGCAGAGATTTGAGTACTTGCTACTGTCGTAATGAACGTAATTTGGCTCTAACAACTTCCCTAAGATTTCCAAAATCCCCTTCAACATCCTACTCCTCTTTATTGCAATAATACTTTTGTTACGTCCAAATCAAATAATTTAATCTTTAAAGCTTACAACAGAACACATTGTAATAACTGATTATTTTACTAGGGAGCATATTCCATCTGAGGAAACCTTAATTCCTTATGCCCATTCCTAATACCAGCACGTTGACCTCTTCATCAAGGCTCTCCTACTACTTGGTCATCATTTTTGTGAGACAAAGCAACAATTTAACTCTTGCATGTCTTCTTTAGGAGAGCTAACAATCATTTCAACTATAAGTATGTGTACACTCAAATATCTTGAAGGCTCAAAAACATTAACTTTCCCAAGTTGATATTAGTTCACTTAAGTTAGATTTACTCAACATGAATTATTCAACATAGCCATCCAAATTTACAGTTAATTCGCCAAAAGAACTTATGGTGAGCTCTCCCATCCATGATAAACTTATAAGATTCATGAAAAACTTACAAAATTTATGTTGAAATAGCTGATTCGATAAAACTAAAACATAATTTCTCGCTCAAGAATTATTCACAGACTTTTTCAAGGGAAATCATTGACTTATAAACCAATAAACCAATTCACTACAAAGTTCAAATACTTAATTAAACAACACATCTTATTATTTTTACGACGACTTACCAATATGTCTTGGCAAATACTTCCTTATTTTTATAATTCAATTACAACTTTTCCGTAGCGCTAAAAAAATGGTCATGCGAAAAGCTTGGGGTTCCATAATTGCAAGCAATTAGGCTCAATTTCCGGTGCTCAAACATGTCATAGCAAAATATTAGAGGGAGTTTGGCTGCAGCCTGCAAGAAGGAATTAGTAATTCTATAAACCCGTTAAAAGCACCCTAGCTCTAGATTTAATAAATTCAAATTTAAGCCGAATCATAGATAAAATTTAGGATCATAAACCCAAAAATTCATAAATCTATCAAACTTTTGCATTTTAACATTTGATTGAATTTAATAAAACAGATTATAAATCATACTAAAAGACAGTATTAAAAGACGCTTTGACTTCTTTTGAATCTCTTTATCACCCATCCTTTTATTCTCTTTTCGTTAACTCCGTGTAAAGTTCAGATACAACCCAATGAGAATTTTGAATTCAACATAATGCATCAAAAATAGAGCCAAATCAAACCAGTATAAAAATTGCCACCACAGGAATTATCTCTGCCAAGCAATCCTCTCCATCTACATTGCTGCAGTCCATCAAGCCATCCTTCGCTTCAGTTTATACAGTGAAATATGCAGCACAGTTTCCGAAGGAAATACATTTTATAATTTTCCATTCCTTTCTTTCTTCTGCTTTGCGATTACCCTTTTTCTGCATATGGCATCCGTTGGATGTTTGTATTCAGTGCTGAAAGGTTTCCGTATTTACCACCTAAATTTTTATGTGTTTTTATATCTAACTCTTAAGCTTCAACTTTTATATATTCATGCCACCTTATGTATCATAGGAATGAAGATGGGTATATTATTGTTTAAAGCTAAAATAGATATATTTTTATGTTATATCAAGGATTTGGGCGGCATGAATGTAAATAGTGAAATTTAGATATTACATGTGTAAATAAATAGGAAATGAGAGATAATATGCATGCAAATTCCCCTTTTTTTATTGGATTGAATCTTCCAAGCTAGGTGCATATAATTGTGGAGTTTTACTCAATTTATTTCTTCAAGTGTATACACAAATATATAGTATGAGATTTTTTACATGTATAATTAAGCTCACCTGCTAAAGTGACTAAAGTGTGTCCACCCTTCAAAGTGACTAAATTGAGTCCACCTATCGAAGTGGTTGAACTCGTCTCTCCCACCCATGGGGGCAGGCTAGCCCACATAGAGAGCTACGACTATTGAAGATGATTATTATTATCAGCAATAGCACATGTCTATCCACTTTTAAAAACGTTGCCTAACATCCACATCATGATCTTTGCGAGGCACAATGGATGAGAATCATACAGTCCTAAGGATATTTGTTATTCTTTTTCTTTTATGTATAAGAGAAAAGTCAAGTTAAGAAAGAAGGGTATCTCTCTTGCTTGCTCTTTCTCAAAAATCTTGTAGCTCAAAAATCCTGTAAGGACCTGATATTCTAGCTCACTGGAGGCTAAAGTTCAAAAGATAATCTCTCAGACCACTTCTAGGTCTTACACCCATCTCTTGCTCTTCTACCTTTCCTCCACAAAATTAGGATCTATATCCATTTGTGTGTATTCACAAATGATATGAACCTTTATGTTCTAAATAAATTCAACATCCTGAGAGGTGCAATACGAGTCCGCTAGAAGTTTGGACTTTTTAACGTCCGTCCTTTTTCAAATCTTCTTCTTTTGATCTCCCTTGCTTAGAAAACAATAAAAGAAAGGTAAGAATAAAATTGGAGAGACTCAAAAAAAAAAAACAAAAAAAAGAGTAGCTATGAATATATTTATATATAAAAATACTTGTAACATAAACAAAAGAAAAGCGGTTCAAAATAAATGAAGTCGCATTTGATCTGAGAGAATATGCGACAAAGGTCCTATATAATGGCCGTTGTAATCAAATCAGAATACAAAATCAAACTTATTTTATTATGGGTTTAAGAAACCTCCCACAATGATATATCCTCGTATTCAATTATATCCTGAGAAAAAATCCAAGAAGACTCACGATAAAATCTGTTTTATTTGCTTTAAATTTGTCTTTTGGAACATATGTAACCAAATATATTTTTTATGGTTTCCGTAAGATAAATTTTACAATCATCAAAGCAATTCTTATTTTTCAAGTAGCGGGTGAATTATTGTAACCTGGCTGGTAGATGCCATTGAGTTGAGTGAGCATACATTACACACATATAAAGAGTCAACAAAGGAAACGAGTGTGGCCAAAGGGATAAACCAACATGTACGTCTGAGAAAAACCTAGACAGATAAAGATAGTTTGCTCAAGGCTCCATGAATTTGTCCTCCCAAACAATTGAGACCACAGATCTACTAACTTGCCAAACCTGCAGGAGATCATCAACTCTTGTGTTGCATCATCTGAATTGTTCCAGTAGATCCAAAGCCAAAAGAAAGAAATTTTTAAGCTTCCATGACTCAAAGAGGATAAAAAATGAAAATAAGAATTATATTTGGCAAGAGTATGAATATGAAATCTATAAAAACAAAAAGGAAACGAAAGATTTGAATTTAAACTTAAGATACCTCACAAAGGACTTATATTCCCATCTAGATCGAGAGTACTTTTCTCAAGTAATGTAGTTTTTGGTGTCAATTTTTGATGTCATAAAGGTTTGAATGTCCTTTAGAATACAATGGGAGTATATAATGTGCATATGTAACCCAACGTAGCATGAGAACTCCCTAAAACTTTTATGTAGATGTTTCTAAGAAGATCGAAGTTTAAGGTGTTGCGCCCGCGCTGTAATTCAGAGCACCTATTGGCATTAACATCCTTGATGTATTGCCCTTAAAAATACTTATTTTTTAGGATATGAGACTATATTATGGTCACATATAATCTCCCATAGTTTATGGATCGCCAAAATCCTACGCGGGGCGATTTCAGGAAAATCAAGAATTTCGGGCTAGACCAACGCATAGACGTCAGGCCCCTGGATCCTAAGCGCCAGTCGGGGTGCCTAAGCTCCAGTCTGGGCGTCTAAGCACCCAAAATAGCCCCAAATGGCTTAAAATTGAGAGCCTAGAAAGTTGGCGCTTGAATCTGCTTCGATATGCAGTCTACAACCCGAGAAGCCAGAAAGTAGGTGCTCCAGGTGCGACACCTAGGCCCTAGACCCCTAGCGCCTTGGTGCCCGAAATCGGTTCCAAACAGTGTCCCAAATTAGGGAGCGCAAAAAGTAGGTGCTCGGGAGACAATGCCTGAGCACTAGTCCTAGCGTCTACGCGCTAGACCATTTTTCTGCTCCACGTTTTCTCAAAATGTTCACATGATATGCCTAGAGGGGAGATAAAGCTGATGAATAGAACCTCTTTTAGATCCTTTTAGAAGGTTCTAGGGAGTAAAAAGGAGGTCATTTTCTTGGCAAAGTAGGGGGTAAAAGCTGAGTTTGGTTACTTCTTCCCCTTTGGCTTCTCCTAAGGCTCTTGGTTCCTGGCTTTTGAAAAGACTACTGCAGCATTCTCCTTCTTCTTCTTCCTTGGAGTTAAGCTAGACTTCTTCCTTGCAGAAGATTTCTTAGAGGTTCTTCTCTTTTGAGTTGGAGAGTTCTTGAGCAGGAAAAGTACGGAGCATCTACATGTCCTTCAGCTGCTTCTCTCAAACCTCTTTCCTTCCATCGAAATCTCTTCTCTCTCATTTTCTTATTCTTCCTCCACTATTATTTGAGTGTTTGAGGGTGCTTCCTTGAAGAAGTGCACTACAAAAGTAGGAGAGCACCATCTCTCCTAAGGAGGAAGGAAAGCTACTTCCTTGCAATGCTGAAGCGTGGACAACGAAAGAGAATGCTTCGAGCAACCACCACATAGGTAAGGAATTTTCAAAACCCCTATTTTTCATTTCTGAAGCTCCCTATGTTAGAGAAATTTGGTTAGAGTTCTTGTGTTAGAGAAAAACCCCATTGGATTAATTGCTTTACATTCCCCCTACTAATCCAAAGAGCAAAACCTACCCAATTTTAGCCTAAATTTTGAAATATGGGATTGTACTAATCCCACTATTTGTCATGGTGGTTTCATCTAGATGGGTGTTTGAAACCCATTAACCTAGAAGATGAAGACATTCCTTTGATCTTTTTCCTTTCAGATATGGAGAATCTTCATTGTGAGAGATTCCTCGTCTAATGTCGTGTAAATGGAGGTGAGTGTCTCGTTGCTTTGCGTAATAAGGCATTAATACACCTCTCCATCACTTACCTTAGGATCATGTGAGGCCTCTAGGATGAGTCTAATTCGTCATCGAGCATGATCAGATTTTTTTCTTATGCTTGTATACACGTTCATATGGCATGTTTGGCATGATATTAAAATTCCATAAAAAAACACTCATTTTTCACGTTTTAATGAACAACTCCCTACATTGACACGACCAATTATCTTTCGTTGACTCAACTGATTAGCAATCACATGCTTGATCGGCTCAACTGACCATTCTTTTTCAATCGACCACCCATTCCGGGTCAATCGACCATTCTTCCTCATCAACCACCAATGTCAGACTGAGCGACCAACTCCGTCGCTTTGACCTATCGGCCGCCAATCGCTCGATCTTCTAGATCAATCTTTTTTCCGTCGATTCAATAGATATGCCTTCATCGTCTTGACTGACTCCCCCGACCATTCTTCTTTGGTCGACCCCCAACGTAGACTCAATTAACCACCTCTGTTGCTTTGACTCATTGGACGCCACCAGCTCGATCCACTTGATCGACCTTTTTTCCATCGACTAGATCGATCGACAACCACGGGCTCGATCACCTTCACCAATCATTTTTCTTTGACTAGATGTCCATGTCAGCTCGACTAACCACATCAGTTGCTTCGACTAATCTGCCGCCACCGAACCGATTGTATTGACAGACCATTCTTCATCAATTGGTCGCCCATGACGACTCGATCGAGCATCTTTAGTTTATTTGACCAATCAACCACCATTTCGATCAAACTTTTCCTCTGGCTCAATTGACCTTTTTGCCAACTTGACAAATCAACAGTCATTGGCTCAATTGATTTGACCTACCATTCTTCATCATCTCAATCGAGTCGGGGTGGGTATTTCATACATTGATTGGTTTGTCATTTACTAGAGTTTGTTTGACTGCCTCTCGAGTAAGGCGTGATTCCTCGTAGAGGTGACTTGTATCTGATGCAATCTCATTCATAGTTGTTGTTTTTCATTTGCATGGCGTCTAGATTAGTTCCTGGGTGAGATGTAATTCCTGGTTTGTCTGCATCATGTGAAGTGTTCCTGGTTTGTCTGCATCATGTGAAGTGTTCCTGGGTTGTTTGCATCATGTGAAGTGTGACATCTTTGCATGTTTGCATCGGTGTATTTGACGCATCTATTGTGAGCATATATGCCGCTATACACCCATGATGGATGTTTGCCTCCTTTATCAATAATTTATATTATTGTTTGGTATGTGATGTGTTTCTGTGAACAGTCACACCTCAACAAAGTGACCTTGTTGTGTCCAACTCCTTGGCATATCTTCTGTGACCATCCAAATTTTGTTGGAGCGGTTTTAATATGCCAAGTCATCTTGCATGTTGTGTGTGCATTTGATTGATTTGACTATGAATTGACCTCATTAGTTGAGTGAGTTGTTGTTGATTGCGATGTTCTAACAACATTACTTGCGAGGATATCTCAACAAGTAATGTGAGTTATTGCATCGCAGTCAGCACACGCATGTTCGTGCTAAGGTTCCAAGAGGTATAACGGGTGTCACACATGCCTTTCTTTTATTAAGACTTATTTCCAAATATTATAAAACAATCTTTTTTTAGTTTAGATGCATCATTTTTTTAACTTATTTTAAAACTATTACATTTATCATTTAGGCCATATATAAGGCCGACCTTTTTTTTTTAAGGGCTTTCTTTACTTGCATAAAACATGCATTTAGTGACACTCATTCAAAGTTTTGGATCCTTATGATGTGGTTGGGGATAACGACCTCGTCAAGAACATAGCCTAGCCTTAGCCACACACTTTCTGCACACAATTAAATGATATGTTAGGACACATTGCGTTTATATGCTGGCTAGAGTATGACTATAGTGTAGTTACAATTTTTCATGTTCTGACTATTGTTCCTTAGTTTGCGCCCTAGCTAGAAATTTTGTGTGATGTTTTGCGTGTTTACTGGGTATGGACTTACACACTACTATATTAAGTCAGTCTGCTTGCAAGGAGTCATGTCTAAAAGGGAGGAAAAGTAATGATTTATACTAACACCTTTTATGTAGGTGTATCTGTCCTCCCATTAGATATGGTTCATTACGTTGCAGGTAAATAACCTTTATGCTAAATTAATTTTCATGCAGTTTAAGTTTTTTTTGGACTTTTATATGTATTTTTAGAGTCCTTAGGGAGTCTGTATTAGAAATAAGGTATGTGTGTGAGTTTCGAGGCATTTGACGCATCAAATCACGTGCAAGGAACATGAGCAACTTGCTCATTTCTCGTACATTAAGTCTGAAATTCTATTTGATGTATAACATGATGCCATGCATGTATATACGTAGCCTGATCACCTTTTTTGCTTTTTTAGGACATGTTTTCAATCCAACGACATCAGCCTGTGTTTATCATTTTTTTCATTTTGGGTTAGTTTACTTTATGTAGCGTGCTAAATTTTCTCTATATTTGATTGTGGGTTATCTAAGAATCTCATGAATATGTAATTTAAACTCTTTAAGGACTTAAAATGATATCTTTGATAAAAATCCCAATAATTAATTAAGATAAAATAAAAATTTAGGATTAAAATATCATCACTTTAAATCAACATTTTATTTCTTACCTTTATTTTTTTGCATAACCTTCGGGTCAGTTTTAAAATGAGTTGCATGCATGTTTATAACCCAAGCCATCCCTAGTAGGGCCTCCACATTATGACTTATGTAGATAAATGCTCATTCTGCATGTCCCGAGAAGAAACCCCTGTGCTTCTGCAACCCAACTGACCAAGCATAGATTTTTGCTTAGATGATTATCTAGTAAAGGGTGTTAAAGGCTTCCCCGACCCATATGGGGAATATGTCCTTTGTGGGACACTTTTGGCTTTGTAGCTAGACCCATCTTTTCTTTTATAAACCAATGGCTTCCTTATCATTTACTTGGCATGTATAAGTCTCAACTCTTTACATTTTACCTATAGATGGCCATAGAACTTTAGAGTCCTCTTTATTTTGACTTTAGGGTTATCGAGGTTTCCTGGGACAACATAATTCAAAGATTGCTGACAAGGAGTTTCATGTCGGGTTAGGTCGACTATTTTCACAACCAGGTAGACTTAGGGTCTTCGTAGCTTGAGATGATAGATCCATGATATCCTGACTTAGGGTATTCGTAGCTTCGAAAATATCGCCGCACTTATAATCTGCCCCTAACAGACCCTAAATCTCAAGTTTTTCACGAATAATTTTGAATACCAGCTGAACACCAAAGAAGATAAAAATAAAAGAACTAAATGAGTTCGCACTTGAATCGTTCAAGCTCCCTCGACTCGATTAATCTCCTGAGTAAGATTATTTGGTTTGAAATCTATACAGTTTATTTATTATTTAAAATATTTTACGAAGTACGCCGCCTATAAATTGAAGAACTTGGACTCTCCATTACTTCTCTTTAACCCTTGATTAGGGTGCCATCCTCCGGTGCGTGAATCTTCCCTTTCAGCTGTAGAGAGGAGGTTTTCAAGACCATTACCATTATTTACCAGCTTTCATTTTAATTCGAGAGGACAGAGCAAAGTAAGGATCGTGCCCTGAAAACCCTAATCACGCTACTTGATCCGTGATCCCCTTCTTCTTACTTGAAATCTGTTTCGCTTGCGCAGTCCTGCCATATAGGGTTTTGATTGTCCGGTTTTCGGCCGACTAGGTTACTCTTATTTTTCAGAAAGAAGGATGGTTTCGGAAGCGAGCAAAAAGAAGGCTGCCCAAAAGAAGGCTGCCGCGGCTGCGAAGCGGGGAGGGAAGTCCTCGTCGTCCTCATCCAAGGCTGCGGCTGCAACTGCGACTTCGCATAACGGGACTGTGGAAAGTGTTACTGATGGGGTGGGATCTCTCGTCATATCGGATCGTACGTGCACCGGCGTCTTATGCTCGCATCCGCTCTCCAGGGATATCCGAGTGAGTGGTTTGCTGTTATGGAGTTGGTTGATTCTTCTCTTCCGTTATATACCTCAAATGTTCCTAGAGTAGTTTTGATATACCACTTCTTTTATCTGAAGCTCTACTAGACCGGTTCTTTTGGTATATTTGATCTAAAAANCTATGCTCGCATCCGCTCTCCAGGGATGTCCGAGTGAGTGGTTTGCTGTTATGGAGTTGGTTGATTCTTTTCTTCCGTTATATACCTCAAATGTCCCTAGATTAGTTTTGATATACCACTTCTTTTATCTGAAGCTCTACTAGACCGGTTCTTTTGGTATATTTGATCTAAAAACTGATAATCCATGATGAATTGTGGTTCTAAATATAGTTGGAATCTTAAATTGTGTTGTTCTTCCCTCAAAATTGCTTTATTTATATATGTATCTGATGGCAAAATACTTTATCCGATGATATTATTGAATTTCTTGTATTCAAATGTTTTAAAAAACGGTCTTTTATGTCTTTCAAGAAATTATTGTCATTCATCAAATTTTTTATTGGAATTATTGTTTTCTGAACTTCATTGATTTTCTATTTTATGGCTCTTTCTTAATTATTGTTCATGTATGATTGACCTATCCAGTTATAACTTTTCTGGGCTCCATTCAATTATAGGGGTAATAAAAACTAGTGGCTCAATGTTAAAAAAAGAAAAAGATGTAGGGGTAATAGTTGGAATTATGAGTTGCTGCACTACCCAAACTCCTCTATAATTAAGCCTGATCCGTGTTGATTTGCTGCCTTTCCATTTTCTTTGTAGTTGTATATTCCATTCATTTGCATTTGAATCTACCTTGTTTTGCAAACTGATTTTTCTCTCTCGAAGAATACTTTATGGGAAATTCACATATAAATGACCTTAGGGGAAAAATAAACTCATAATAAATCAATATATTGTCTTATAGCAAACCCAATATTTTAATTCTACTTTAATCAATCAAGATAATTTATCCTATTCAAAGTTTTTATCCAAAGGTGTAAAATTAACCTTTAGGAATATTTCTTAGTTATCCTATTCAAAGTTTTTATCCAAAGGTGTAAAATTAACCTTTAGGAATATTTCTTAGTCATTGCCATTGGGTGAGGAGATAATTCATTGTAATGCTAATGGATCTTATATTGGTTCGGTTGACCCCAACTCAAGATCAGCTCAAAGCCATTCAATTTGATATTGAGTTAAGTTAGGCTTGTATTTGGTTTTATTTATATTGATTTGACCCAATCCAGCTCATCAAATTCTATCAAGACATACATACATATATATGTACTCAGTAATGTTGAATATTTTGTGTATGTATGTATATTGTGGGTCATCGATTCCCACACATATGAATATTATGCTATTTCCATGCTCTATAAATAGATCACATTTACTTAGTAATGTTGAATTAGTCAGGATGGTGTCAGATGTACAATCAATCACTCAAGACCTAGTTTATAATACGAACCACAATTGCTTGGGTTAGGTGCATATGCAAACTCAGTAAACAGTAATTTATTTTTATTCGGGGCACAAAATGATGTTTCTAATAATATGCTCAACATTTTTCATTCGGTATCGGTATCTATATTGACGGTTTTATTTTTTTTTTTTGGTTAGAGTTTTAATATAAAAATTAAATATATGATTACAAAATATTTCAAAAAAGAGCTTTATCGAGAATCTCTCCCAACAAGTGATATATATGTATGCATGTATGAATATATTAATATCATACAATATTATAAAAATCCCTCATTCCAAATGAATTTGAGCTTTTGTTCTCTTTCAAAATTTTGGGCAGTGTATGCGATTCTCATTATAGTTTTGATAGCCCAAAATTTAGATAAAAGGATTTTTTTGGCTTTTGTTTGCATTATACAAAGAAAAATGAGGATGGAAGGGGCCTTACTATCTTTTTTTGCTAGGTGTTCTCATTTTATTTGCACATAAAGAAGAAAAAAAAGGCAAAAAAAGGTCTTCTCATGCCAACAATAGCGGTCACACCTTATGGTGGGCTTTTTTACATACAACAATAGGGAGAACATCTCTTTCCTCATGTGACTTTGCCTCAGACCGACATGAACAACCTAGTCGTTGCCGTGAGTTGTGCTCAGGGTTTTACAAAGGAAAAAATAGAAATTTAGTTGGCTGAGCCAGTGGGGGCATGGCCTCCCAGTGCCTCATTATAGCTCCACCCATGGTTATTCGTTACTTAAACGACCCGGTTACATTATTGCATGGCTAGACAATAATG
Source organism: Phalaenopsis hybrid cultivar (assembly GCA_002079205.1). NCBI lineage: Eukaryota > Viridiplantae > Streptophyta > Magnoliopsida > Asparagales > Orchidaceae > Phalaenopsis > Phalaenopsis hybrid cultivar. The sequence goes on from JXCR01146682.1 coordinate 156,516, forward strand.
CCTAATCTATAATTACCATCAATCAAGGCTCATCATGCTTGAATCATTGCTTTAATTGTATTGCTTATACACTCATCTCAACCAAGATTACTGTTCTTGGCTCTAATGGAGAGTGAACCTTGAGTTGGTTAGGAGATAGGAATTATGGTAATTGGCTTAGTGGAGTCCTTAACCGAATGTGTTTTTAGCTTCCCAATCATCAAACAACAAATTTCTAATCACTTAGAACTCACTCCGTTTTTCCAATTCAATTACAATCTCTTGAATTAGAGTTTGATATATATCCGAGCATTTGACTTGCCTTTATCATCTGTATTAAACCTTAAATGTATCGAAGAGATACCAAGGGTGTATCCCGTTTATGCAAGAGAAAATTCCCAAGTAACATATAAATAATATAGTTATTGTATCAAGAGTACATCTCCTTGATGTAAGAGAAAATTCCAAAGTTTCATATAAATACTTTAATTATTGTAATTGTTTCCGTCCATTTTTCTCTTTTTTATTTTAAAAGGAGTCGTCAGTTTGTCGATCGTCGTATACTTCCCCCATTCGAATAAATCTTCCTCCTGAACCATATAAATGATTCGAAAAAGAGAGGAATCGAATAAAAAGGGACATACGACAAAGTGACAAACAAGAGAAAAAGTAAAACGTGGAGAGTCTACGTGCGATAAACCTCGCAAGGATATGTTAAGAATGTCCGCCCAAATAAGATCAGGCGGAGGCAACTTAAACAAATATCCGCGAAAGAAGTATCTACATAGACTACCCATAATCAGAGAGTCAGGTGTATGTACCTGTTCTGGGGTCA
>JXCR01146682.1:163550-181442 GCA_002079205.1 Phalaenopsis hybrid cultivar
TACTTAAAAATGAGAAGCCATCATGTTTTTTATTATAATTTTGCATGTATTCGTAAGTAGTTTATTTACATTTCTATTTAATCTCAAGATTAGCTCAATTTAATGTAGGCCTGAATCAATTTATGTTCGTTCAAAGTTGGAGTTGGTTTGTTGGTTGAAATTTTGAGTTTGATTGGAGCAAAAAATTCAATTTTGAATAATATCCTCTGCGATTTAAATTCAAGTGCATGCTTCTCAGATAAGTTTCATTAGTAAGTTGTTGCATTGTGTAGATGATTTGTGATTGAAGAGTTGGATGGCAATATATCGAACACATGAGCTGAGTTAGCTTTTGAAGATGATAATTTGACTTGAGGTGATGCGAAAAATGTATTAGAAGCTGGAGAAGGATGCAAGTCAGGAAAAATATATATGCGAGAGCATTATTCTTGAGTAGTAAATCTTGAAAATGAAGATGGTGAGACTGCGGAGATAAGTTGAAGCTATGACTAGTGTTGAAGTGAGCATGGGTACTACAAAGCTATGTTTTTTTGCTTAAAAGATTTAAAGCTGTCTATTTGGGACTTGGTGTGTTTATCTCAACGTTTTGACATAAGTTTTGAACCTAATAAAAAAATCTCGCGTTTGAATCGTACATTCAGGTGGATCGTAGTTCAATGCAGACGCAGTTTTTATTAAAATCGCGACTGCGCCATACCAGCATCCCACATTTTGTTTTGTTTTTTCCCCTATTTAGGGCTCATTTGTGCAACCTCTTCGCAAATTCCCTTCCCCATCTCTTGCCTGAAACCATCGTCAGTCATCTCCTACCTTAACCCATTCTTAGCCATCTACCTGAAACCATCGTTGAAACCTGATAATTGGAATTAGCTGGGATGGTAACGACTGGATTGCGGTGTATGAAAACCTTTGTCTTCCTACCCCCTTCTATTATGCTCCTACCTGAAAGCAGGTAACAGTTGCGACTCAAGTTTGTTTTGAAGGCAACGACATGTTCACTGTGTACAAACCTCTGAAACTCTCACATTCCTACCTTCTGCTCCACTCCTACTTGAAAGCTGGTAACAATCACGTATGGAGTTAGGAATTTTGAAATTGAATGGCGATCAAGCATTATTCAGCCGACCAACCTTTTGATAAAAGATTATTGCCATCATGCATTCTTTTTAAGCTTATTAAGTAATGATATTGTTGATTTTAGATATTTATGTAGATAAGTTTCTAATTATATGAGAATCAAGTTTCACAGGATTAATATAGTTTAAAATAAACATTGTTATATTCTCTTTTACTTGGTCTTTTTACAATTTGTTATGAATTTCAGGATTTATTTCGCTTGAAATTTTCTTAAAGTGGATTTCTGGGATTTATTGAAACCTCCTTTTCATCCATAGTTCTCTTTCTTCTCTAAAAGTTGGCATTTTTTTAGAATAATTGTATAGCTTTAATGACATGTTGTCTAGAGTTTTCTTTTTAAAGGTATGCTATATGTTCAGATTTTTATTGATCTTATTAAAGGAATGTGTTTTATTTAAGTAATTTGTGAGTTTTGGCAAAATGGACTTGGTGTGGCAGTTGATATGACAGGCTACCACTAACTAAATCAACGTAATATTCCATGAGCTGCACATTGTCTTACTTATTTTCTAATACTTTAGGGTATTTCTGACCTTTATCCACTGATGATTGTAACACAATGCTTTCAATACTGAATTTTTCAAACAATATTACTGCTTCTGCAATAGCCGCTTTTAAATAACATATTTTCCACAACAATTTTCGAATTAAAATTTCATATAACCACAGCTGTCCCAAACAAACCCTTAGTTTTTGAATATCTCTTAGCAAGATTTGGATCTTGGAGTACAATACAAGTTGAAATAGGTTCATTAAGTGAAAAAGTTTTTTTTTTTTGGTTTCAACATCTCAGAATCTTTTGGTAAATAGAAAAATTAGTTGCAACTGATACTACACCTGATACTACAGCTTGAGAAGTGGGATGAGTGAGATACTTTTTGTTGTTTGTTTGGTAGCGAAAATGATAAAGTGGAAGTGCCAATTAGGGCCAGGTGGATGGCTCGGATCTTATCCATTATATTCCCTTATCAATGGATTTGAAGTTGCTAGGAAGTGAAACTGACCGCGTGTTTGAGAAAATGATTTCGTAATATTGATAAGGAAATAATTTTTAACTGGCTTTTTAATAAGTTTGATTAAGCTATAGTGAGGGTTTCAACAAGTTATCTGCAGATTTTGGGTTTTCTTTTTTCAGGAAAGCAGAAGTTTTTGTTTCAGGTGCTAAACAACGTGGTTGATAAAGACCTTAACTGAAAGGGAAGAGGAACTATTTGTTGTGCTCTGCTTTGGTGTTGGGTACGTCTTGGTTTTGAGCAAGGAAACTGAAATGGAGTTGTTGAGTAGAGAAAGGGTTGTCTTAGATGCATCTTGATGAGGGGTTGAATTTTTCTAGAAGGAATTTTACAAAACTTGAAAGTAGAAGAGGAGAAAAGATAGCTAGAGGAAAAAAAAAAAAAGAAAAGAAAAGAAAATAATAATAATAATAATAATAAAAAGAAAGCAATAGCAATGGCCTTGGGAGTTGCAAACATTGTACATGTGGGAAGACTAACAAAAGGTACTTGGCCTTACCAATGTTTGAAATTACACAACTGGGTATTGATGTATTTTTGTTCGTGATGATAGGCGTAAGTCTCAAATAAAAACAAAAAAGTGTGAATTAATAAATATTACTTAAACTATAAATTGTGATGTAAGAAATAATATATTAATAATCTAATTTACCAGCACTTTATAGAAGTAACACGTTAATATTCTAACACAAATTATGAAATAAGATGAATTACACAAACATTGAACTATTAAAGTAAGCTAAGATATTAAAATAAAATACTAAAATATCAAAACATAGCAATCGAAATAAATTCAACATTAAACTCTCTCTCTCACTCATACTATCCCCCACTTAAACAAGAATATAACAAGTCATCAAAATTTGAATTTTAATTTTGAAGTCCCTATTTCAATCGGAATTCATTGGAATCATCGGCATAATAAATTGTTTATTTTGTGCATTATCTTTCTACATATCTATATTAATTTTATTATATGCAATCCTAATTATTTTTTATTTTTTAATAAATAATTATCAATAAAAATATTAATTAAAAAGTAACTTTGTTGATAATTAAAATTTCAACCATAAAAATTTTTATGAATACATTTTATTTTTAGTTCTTGTTATAGTGAGTTGTGAATGTTAATAGTTGAAATACATTAAAATTATTTTTATTTTGTTTAAAAAAATTGTGGATAACCTAAACAATTTGAGGCATCTTTTGAGGATAGGTGTCCCTTGAGGCGCGCCTCAACTTGGGTGAGGCATACATCTTACATTGGGAAAATAATGCGTAAGCCTCATTGTTGTTTTTTTCGTGAAAAGTGCTTAGGTGAACCCCAAGGCTGGCCTCATATTGCTTAATTTTAAACAAGGCTTCAAACTCCCACGATATGGTAGCATCTCTTTGATTATTATTCATGTTAGGGATAATCAAAGGCATGCATGAAATGCTATATTGTAATGAAGTGGTTAAGATTCATATTGTTATTCAATCACAAAGTTAATGTGCTAAATAAGTAGATTATCTGAAATTTCACTAGGTAGAGAATCTTAGTCTCAAACTTGAGAAAGTTTAAGTGAACTTGCAGCTTCAGTGGATATGAATTGCTTAAACATAGGTTAAAATGTGGATTCAGATGTTATCTTAGACTGAAGTAACAGGTCTGGTTTCAAATGTAGGCTCAGGTGTTTGATTGAGTAGTGTTGGCTTATTTCAGTTTCAATGTAGGTGATGTGAAGGTGATGTTAGTTGCAGAGCACCGTTTGCATTATTGCAAATGCAAAAGGTAAGCCTTTGTGAATCTACCCTTTTTTAGATCTTGCATTGATGAAAGCTCCATGCATTAGTTACGGTCCCAATTTCTGAACGCAAGCCTTTCTCATTGAAAATTTTTGTTTCATGAACTTAATTTCTGATGTAAAGGTACCTAAGATGTTTAGCATAAGTAGCCCAATTTTGAATTCAGTATTGATAAAGAAATGATCTTTGCTAGCCTACAGATGGTGTTGGTTTAAGCAGAGGGATGATAAAAAAATATGACCAGTAGTTACATGAATATTTAATATAATCTATAGCCTTTTGAACCGCATGTCATTATAGAAATGAAGTTTCAATTGAGTTTTAAGTAAAAATCGTCACCCTAATGGAGATTGTGATAGTTTGTATTATTGTGAGGATTTGCGTGATATTAAATAGTAAGTTTGATGACATAGAACTCTTTAAGTAGATGTTATCAATGAGAATCAATATGATGATTAAGCTTATCAAATTTATTCATTATTCATTAAATGTCTCATTAAAGATTTTAAGTTTTATTCTGAATTTTATCTAGTAATTATTCATACCAAAAATAGAAAACAAGAGGAAAAAGAAAAGTTATCCTTTTTGGCATGAAGTGTGTGTGATGCTTGAAATATCCTATCCAATGTGAACACTCTAGCAACCTAGCTGCAAGCTTTATTTCATATGATAGGCAACCTTTGTTTCTCTAATGTGATTAGTACGCGGTTCTTTGTGAGGCTTAACATGCAGTTCCTGCGCATTTTGGGGTGCATAATTGTTGTAATTTGTATGGAAGCGTTCACTGTTTTGATTTTTCTTAAACTACTGGAGCTGGCTGCTTTGGAGAAATTGAATTTTAAATTATGATTAATTTAAACATAGAATGAGATTGATCATATGCTGCTTTTATTTATTAATCTAGGTTTTAAGGAGCCAACAAATAGTATTATGAGGCACACAATTCATAACTTCTGGCTTGAAAATAAATTTCACTTCAATTTTCAATCTTTTGTGTTCTAGTATGGTGTGATTCCTTCGACAATATTATCGTGCTTACTTAATTTTTTGTGAAGTTATATTCTTATATTTATGTGAGAACTTGTTTTTCTATACTTTGGTAATTTTTATTTAGTTTCTATTCTTTCTATATATATATATATATTGTTATTGACTAATTTAATATTTTTTATTTTGGTCGAAAGTTGATATGCTAGAAATCTAATTTTGTGAACAGTAATTTTTATTTATTTGTTGATCTTCTTCCAACTTCTTGATGATTTTCTTGGATATATATGATAATTTCATCTTCAATTTTTCTTAAAAGCCTACTTGTTGCGCTTGTTTTTTTTAGTTTTTAATATTTAAATCCTTATTTTTTTTGCATGAAAGTATGCTATGCATCATATTGATGTTATTAGGAAACCATAATGTTTAGTCATGAAATTGTATTGAAGTTTATGGTCTTATCAGCATGTTTACTAAATTTAGAATTGAAAAATGAATTAATGATACAATTTAAAATTTAATAAGTAAGTCATGGTTCTAAGTACTATACTTAAGTATGATTATATTCTAATTTACATCCCTATATTATATATTTTTTTGATTTTACAAAAAATTTAGGGTATTATGAATGATAATAGGAATTCTTCTTTGTATGTTATGTCATTATCATTTGTTTGATTTCAATAAAGTTAAAATTATTGAAATAATTTTTTTGTTATTTATGCTGAATTGGTGAAGCGTTTAAAGTAGTATCATGTGGTGAATATCAAGATAAATTGCATCGCTAATTTTGGAGTTATAAATAAAATAATTGTACTGTGTTTGATTATTTTGCAAGCTCCATTTGTTTTGAGTGGCATGATTTACCTTTAGACTCTTTTTGTTTTCACCATTTGTTTCATTTGAAGGTTTTATATGAGAGATTAGGAAAGAAGTAAACTATAATTTACCAAAAGCACTACCACTTTATCATTTTTTTTGTGTATGGAGGCATGCTACGAACATTTTATTAAGAGCATTTTACTTATGTTGATTCCTAAGAAACNTTGTGTATGGAGGCATGCTACGAACATTTTATTGTGCATTTTACTTATGTTGATTCTTATGAAACTTGAGTAATATCTTATTGAACATATATATTGATGCATTCTTACTGCTTTTGGTGTTCAAAGGTCTATAGTTTGGCCTAGAGCTAATTAGTCTTTGGATTGTCATTGTTAGCTTGGGAAGGGTTGCTTCATAGTGAATTCAAAATTATGAAGAATGAGATGAGGTAGTTAATAGTGGATTTAAAATTGTTGGTAAAGGCATGGGATTTGTGGGGAATCATGAGATTGAGAAGTTATATTAGGTATTAACTGTAGAGTTATAGGCTTATGAAAGGAGATTAGAGACATGGAGAATAGTTAGGGATGTTGGCAAGGAGTGTGGATATGAGGAGAATGAGTGTTGGAGTTAAAAAATAGAGAATTGGTGTTGGATAACTAAAAATCTTAAGAAGGAAGGCTAAGGGTTTGGCCACCAAGCTCTTTGAATAAATGATTGAACTCATATTTTTTGTAATTGTCAAAAGATGTATTTTCCTTGCAAATGAGGATTATTTATAATGATTACAATTACCACTTAAAATGAAAGTTTTAGAAATTAAAATTGGAGGGAAAAGGTGGGTAGCCACATTAATTGGAGACACTAAATTTCTTCAATATTTGAATCAAGATCACACAACAAAATTTCCTACTTCAATAAATTGCTTGGGGTGCTCAAATTCAAAATTTAAAGTTCAAAGCATAAATCTTTTTTAATGGAAAAATTTACATTTTATGATTTACAATTAAGCTACAAAATGGGCTTGGTGGGCTGATGGGCTTAACATTTTTTTTTTGAATTATGTTGAGCTTTGTCTTAATTTACTAAATGGCCTTTGTGAGCCTTTTTGTTGACTGANTAATGGAAAAATTTACATTTTATGATTTACAATTAAGCTACAAAATGGGCTTGGTAAGCTGATGGGCTTAACATTCTTTTTTTTGAATTATGTTGAGCTTTGTCTTAATTTACTAAATGTCCTTTGTGAGCCTTTTTGTTGACTGAACCTATATAAATCTTCGCGTCGTCTTGCATCATTTTCCCTAGGCCCAAATAAACTCTCATCTAAAGAGAGAAAGCCGAGGTAGTTAGCTATATGTTATGGGGTGAACTTTTTCAAATATTCTCCTGTATTATCCATGTGTCCTCAATGGGTGATCTGCCTTTCTATTTTATTAGAAATCAATGTTGGTATCTTGAAGTTAACGGCGATCAAAGAAAATTTGTGCTATATCCATTTATTCAGAGGAAAGATATCACACTAGGTCCGATATACATAACTACTCATCCTAATGGGTACAAACTCTTACTAGTTACAGGTAGGGATGCATGGTTTTTATAAATCACGTAAAATGGCATTAGATGTGGTTCTATTTTAATATTGTCTTTAGTAAATTTTGGAGCGAATATGATGTTCATAGCATTACATATTCTCATAGCATTATTACCAAATCTACGCTTATTCTAATTATAGATTGTGTAAATATATTATCTTTTTCAATAATTAGTGTGAAGAATAGCAACAACTAAGCATCTCGTAGCTCCCAGTTGTCTCCTTTAAGGTTTGAACCTCCTCGGATGAGTGAGAGAGAGAGGGTAGTCCCCTTATCCAGAAATATGACCTTGGTTCGACATTGGTTTTACATATATTCCATTTTATGACACTTAAATATATAATTTACTTTGTGCTTTTGGATTTTCCATCAGTAGGATTCTTGTTGGCAAGTTTATCACTAATGGAAGGGTTGGTTTAGTAGCAGATTTCTGGGTTGGGGTGTATGAAGCCCTAGGCCTTGGAATGGAGGCTGCCTTTTTTTATTTTCTACTAGAAAGCTATAATGGAAAGCATCCTCAAGAGTTTGAGGGGTAAACACCGTGACTTCATTCTCAAATTCTATTTCAAAAGATTAACTTTTTTTCATTAAAAGAAATGATTTACTGGATTGATTGCTAATTAATAATCAGTGAATCTTAAATATTTTCTCTGGGTGAATGCATAATACACAATATTTTGATGCTAATCTTCAGTCCTCTTGCATCACCTATTAATATAAATGCGTTTTTATGCAAATATGTCCAAGTTTGAACATGCAATAACTAGAATATTTGTGCTATCATGCATTGACAAATCATAATTTGGCACTAAAACAATTCTGATATGGTTTATGGTAATGATGATAATAATGAATGAAGCTATACCCAACATAAATAGTAGGGTGACTATTTGGGTCCTTTCCTCCCAGATCCATTGCAATGCAAAGTCATGCCTTACCCAATAGCTTGGTTCTGAACCAATCCACTTATGTTAATTTCTTAGATCTATTTGTTTCAAAAGTTGGTCCCATTGAAGATGTTGATGACCATAGACTTTATGTACGTGGAGAAACTTAGTTTGGAGGACTACATGATGCTGGATGGCGCTATGCAACTCTCATCACGTATATTGGAATCATACACCTGCACTAATCTAATAGCTGATCTTTCATTTGAACTGAAATTCACAATTGATTTTTAGCTAACTATTGTATACTTTAATCACTTTTAAGCCTATCTGATGAGATTTTCTCATGTACTACTTTTTCAGTATACTATTTTTTTATTGATTCATTTTTACACTTAACTTTCCATATTTGTCAGTAAACTCGTCAAATATGTGGAGTTGCGAAGAATTGTTGGCGAATTTTTACATATGACTTGCTTCTTGAAAACCTAAATTTTGTGTGCTTCCTCTTCTTTATTAACCCAAAGGAAACCATTCATAGGATTTATGTCAGAACTTTTACATATAATCCATTTTATAACACTTAAATATATAACACTTAACTTCCCATTCGTAGGGTTCTTGTTGGCAAGTTTATCACTAATGGAAGGGTCGGTCTAGTAGTAGAATGCGGAAGTAGAAGGGTATGAAGCCCTAGACCTTGGAATGGAGGCTGCCTTTTTTTGTTTTCTACTAGAGAGCTATAATGGAAAGCATCCTCAAGAGTTTGAGGAATAAACACAGTGACCTCATTCCTAATTTCTATTTCAAAAGATTGAATTTACTTGTTTTCATTAAAAGAAATGATTGCTAATTAATAATTAGTGAATCTTTAATTTTTTCTTTGGGTAAATGCAATATACACAATGTTTTAGTTTTATTAAGAGATGCTATGATTTGGCATTAAAATAATTCTGATATGGCTAATGGTAATGATGATAATGATGAATGAAGCTATACCCAACATAAATAGTAGGGTGACTATTTGGGTCCTTTCCTCCCAGATCCATTGCAATGCAAAGTCATGTCTTACCAAATAGTTTGGTTCTGAACTAATCCACTTATGTTAACTTCTTAGATCTCCTTGTTTTGAAAGTTGGTCCCATTGAAGTTGTTGATGACCATAGACTTTATGTACGTGGAGAACCTTAGTTTAGAGGACCGCATGATGCTGGATGGTGCTATGCAGCTCTCATCACATATATTGGAATCACGCACTTGCATTAATTTAATACCTGATCTTTCATTTGAACTGAAATTCACAATTGATTTATGGCTAACTGCTGTATACTTTAATCACTTTTAAGCCTATCTGATGAGATTTTCTCATGTACTACTTTTTCAGTATTCTATTTTGTTATTGATTCATTTTTGCACTTGACTTTCCATATTTTGTCAATAAACTCGTCAAATATGTTGAGTTCCGAAGAAATGTTGGGGAATTATTACATATGACCTGCTTCTTGAATACCTAAATTTTGTGTGCTTCCTCTACATTATCGACCCAAAGGAAACTATTTATAGTATTTATGTCAGATGTTTCATCTGCTCTTCAATTTGAGAGTGTATCTTTATGACTTGTCTGCTACTTTAATGGCCAAAGGTGGTTTATCATAAGTGTTGAATTAGTTAACAGGTTTTAGTCTATTCTTCAAATTGAGAGTTTATGTCTTTGACCAGTCGGCTGCTTTACCGTTTGAACTTATTATATAATTTAGTAGCCATTGTATATAAATCCTATGTAATCTCCTAGTGGTTCAATCATATGCTTTACTTAGCGTTGCCACTTTTCACAATTTCTATTAGTGTTTATCCAAGATACCTATTGGAATCATTATTCTACAGGCATAAATGCATTACTTTTTGGTACCACAGCCTCGTTCATATTGGAAGACATATTTTCATATATACCAAAAATATAAAGCTGTAATGATTTTTCTTTCTTGTAAAACATATGTTACCATGCTTGATTTGAGTTCTTCTGGAACCATCTTTAATGTTCCACACACTGAACATTAAGACTTTAGTACCTTGCTATGCTATTGGAAAGCCAGTATTTGATTATAATATTTGTCATATGCTTCAGATGTCAAAGTTCTGTTGTCATATGATGACTCTAGTGTTTTTTGTTTGCTTGTCTACAGTTAGAGTGCACCGAAGATAATTTCTATGCGTTTTACCATCAGTTATACTCCTCTAGGTTGGTTGATGTTGTGATATTCTGATTAGTTTGAGATGGCTTGTTTATGCTGTTTAATGCATATTGGTTGATCAGCTGTGCACGCTACTAGTTCATTGATCAGCTACCCATGACTTCAACTCCCTAGTGAGTGTTCCTTGCACTTTAGGAATTTATTACAAGCATGAAGTTGCTTTTTGACTATTGAATTGTTTATTTTAGTGGTTTTTTATATGCTGTCACTCTAATGTCATGTTTGTGTGGATATTTATTTTGGCTTTTGTTTCTCTATTTTTCCAAAGTTTTTAGTGTTCTTAGGCATTTGGCTTATATGGACTCTGTTCTGGTTTTCTTAAATTATTATGACTGGTGGCTTCCTCTCTTCCTCCCCTCCTTTGGCTTTTCGCTCTTCCCATTTTCTGATTTATCTGAATTTCCATCTCCTATTCATTCTCTCTATGCAAGCTAAAACTACACCTCCTTATGCAAGTGTAAATTCCACCCTAGTTTTCCTGCAGAAAACCAAGAGAATTCTAACCCTCTTGCACTTCAGTGAATGGCCATTCTCCCATTAATTTTAGCCCTATGTGTTTGATTATTCAGTTCTAAAAGATGACTAAAAAATCTGTTAATTCCTCATTGAAATCTGCAACTTTGCTCAAAATCTACAAATTCCTCATTGAAATCTGAAACAGAAAACCTTAAGAATCCTCCTTCTGCATTGCAACTATCACCGCAATCATTTTCTCCTTTCTCATCTCAATTTGGTATTTGGAGCACTGGTCACAAAGTCAAAACCTCATGGGCTTATTGGATATCCATGTGCGTGGTAGTAAGGGGAGGGAATATTGATGGCTGCCAATAGAGCAAATATAATAACCATCATAGTGAACGATCAAATATGGAAACCTGTTTGGTCTCATTTGATGATTAGGACTGTGAATTCACTGAACCAATGGTTCTTTGGCGGCTAGACATTTCCCTCTACGTCCACCATTAACTCAAGCAATGGTGTTACTGTTACGGTTAGTATCATATTATTTTTTTTTTAGTTTGCATACTAATCAATTCAATTTGTTGAAAATGTGTTATGATATAGAATATTAATGACAATGAAAGAATGGATCTTAATAAATTTGGAACTAGTCAGTTATTAATCGTCGATGAAATTCAAGATTATATTTCAAATTTAGTATTTAATGCCATATTATTNCGTCGATGAAATTCAAGATTATATTTCAAATTTAGTATTTAATGCCATATTATTTAATCACTATTTGAAATTAATCAAGTTCATAAGTAGTGTTATTTACTTCCAAGCTATGAAACACGGACACGGACACGACACGACACGATACGACACGATACAGAGACACACCATAGTTGAAAAAAATAGGATGACCCGTCATGGACACGTTTTTATATTGAATTAATTATTAATATAAAATATATATTTTTGGTTATTCTTGATTATAAATATTACNACACGATACGACACGATACGACACGATACGACACGATACGACACGATACTGAGACACACCATAGTTGAAAAAAGTAGGATGACCCGTCATGAACACGTTTTTATATTGAATTAATTATTAATATAAAATATATATTTTTGGTTATTCTTGATTATAAATATCACAACACAAATTATGCTAGAATAAAATTTAACTTAATAAATTTAATTTATATTATAAAACATCATGCTTATGAAAATTTACTTTTAAAATTAGAGATATAATATGTATCAAATGAATTCATCCAACTTATAATCTAATAATTTACTAAAATTTAAATAATCCTGTGATTACAAAGAAGGCATTACTAATGTTTGGCTTTCACGAATAATGAATGAGCATTCGATGCTTGATTTTGATAAATGTTAGATGTAGCTTCAACATGATGAGTGATAAGGCGTTTTGGATTATGAGAAATAATTAAAAGCTCTATGTACATTTATAATTTTCTAATTCTCAGGTCTCATTTTCTTGGAATCGTGTTAAGGTCAGGTCCGATACGGTGTTGAGGTGTGTCTTGGACATGTTCGTGCCTGCAAAAAAATTCAGACATATGTTTTGTAGTGTGAGAGAAGTGTTGGAGCATTTTAGACAAGTGTCGTTGTCAGATACGAGTCCGACGCGGGTACGACACATTTTTAGAAGTATCGGTGCTACATAACTTCCCACTCGTTTTGTTAATTAATGTAACTGGCACTGTTGTATATTCATATGATTATATTGATAAATCATGCGTAAATTATTATTTTGTTATTACCATAAAAGAGGGGCCGTGTTTTTTAAAGTTTTAGAGCAACATTTATGTAATATTGTTAAACCATTGGTTGGCATCATAATTTGACGTNCTACTAAAATTTAAATAATCCTGTGATTACAAAGAATGAATTACTAATGTTTGGCTTTCACAAATAATGAATGAGCATTCGATGCTTGATTTTGACAAATGTTAGATGTAGCTTCAACATGATGAGTGATGAGACGTTTTCGATTATGAGAAATAATTAAAAGCTATATGTACATTTATAATTTTCTAATTCTCAGGTCCCATTTTCTTGAAATCGTGTTAAGGTCAGGTCCGATACGGTGTTGAGGTGTGTCTTGGATATGTTCGTGCCTGCAAAAAAATTCAGACATATGTTTTGTAGTGTCAGAGAAGTGTTGGAGCATGTTAGACAAGTGTCGTTGTCAGATACGAGTTCGACGCGGGTACGACACGTTTTTAGAAGTGTCGGTGCTACATAGCTTCCCACTCGTTTTGTTAATTAGTGCAACTGGCACTATTGTATATTCATATGATTATTGATAAATCATGCCTAAATTATTATTTTGTTATTACCATAAAAGAGGGGCCGTGCTTTTTAAAGTTTTAGAGCAACATTTATGTAATATTGTTAAACCATTGGTTGGCATCATAATTTGACGTCATTGATGTTACAAAATTTATTAAAACTATGATAAACATCATCAAAATAATTGATTGGAAATCCAAAAATTGCACGTGTTAAATTTAGTTTTGTTGGTCTGGTATATTTTTGTAGAATTTTGTTTTATTAGCTTGCAATTCTATTTCATTTTCTATGATGCTTCGAGTATGTGCTTCTTTAAAGTGAATGAAACTAGAAAATGAAGTAATATATAAAATTAACAAGCATACTGAAAAAAAAAATGGCAACATGCTATAAGACTATTGTAACATGACAAAATACTAAGTTATGGCGCAACAGTTGCCTTTTCCAGCTGTAGGATGGAAGCATTATTTAAATGAATTCTTTCAGTGGAAATTTATGGCGTTCTTTTAGTATCTCTGAATACATATGTGGAGCTAGTATAAATCTGTATGCATTCGCTACACTTCATATATTTTTCTATGATGGCACATTGAATATGAAAGAATTAGATGATTATTATTTTTCTCTCTCTCTCTAAAACACACCTCAGCAAGGTTTAGTTTCTAGACTGATCTGACTATTGGAAGTAACTGTTCGAATAGGACTGAAAATTGTGAAGTTTGTGTTATATCAATATTAATAGTAATCTCCACTTGCCTTTAGAAAAATGTCTTAGACTTTCTATATGTGGACGATGATGGAATGGCCAATTTTTAGTTAGAGGGACAAATTTTCAAAGGACATGGTCTATGCTGAAATCTACAGCAAGGCAGTGGATCACTACTTTCATCTCTTCCCGTTATGGCAAGCAGTGTCCATGGGTGGATCAAGAGACAATATATGGGCTTCTTTTGGTGGTTTTTTCTAGAAGGAATAGCAATGTGTGGATTGTTGAGTTTGAGGATACAATTCTTTCTTTATTAGAAAGTAGAAACCAATTGATTCTTTAGGTGGATGTTGTGATACTTGTTTAATATGTTTTAAATTTATAAAGTTAGTTGCAATAGGTAACTTATTATGATATTTTTTTTTATTTTCCCTATTTTTTTTCTCATTATAAACCTTTATATGATGGACCCAAATTTTGGCAATAAACGATATGGAGTATTCCACTTTTTTCCTCTTTATTTTTCCTCAACTATTTTTTAATTTTCTCAATGCTATTTAATTTGAATGAGATATGTCATATTTGAAGCTTCAAATTCAATCTTAAGAAGAACAAAAATAGACCCTATAACATATATGCTCTTATTACATTAATGATGCACTGTCAATTTTGTGGGTAAGTATATGGTATTTGGCATTATATAATAAATGCAATTAAAAAAAATGGATTGTTGCAAACGCCATGAATTTGGGTTCTTCTCAATCGTGGGTTTTCTGCCTATGAAATGTAATAATGATGCTTATATTTAGATTTGCCTTGCTTTTTTTTTCTTAAATTAAATAGGTTGATTGCATGGTTTTGGTACAAATGCGACTTTTTTCAACTAGTGTGAACGATGATTGTTATTATCTATGGATTTAGAAAATTTAAACTATAAGGATGTTAGCTTGGTTGATTCCGAAATTTAAATTAAATTGGGAATTTATTTTCGAATAAATTTAAATTTAGAGTAAGATTGATCCCATGACAAATTTATTTATTAATTTAGATTATGAGGAAGCTATAAATAATGGTATAAGACATGTAATTTGCAGCCTTTTGCCATAGTAAAAATTTGGTTTCTATTTTCAGTGTTGTAAGTGCAACTTGATGCATTATTCCTTCAAATGCAGTACAAGTGCAATTACCTAATTGTCCAGGAAATCATCTAGTTATGCTAGCATAAGACAATTATTTCTTATTTATGTTGTTTGTTTGTTTTTTTACATAATTTGTTATTGTTAGTTTAGCGTTCTTAATTAAAATGTGACAAAAAATTGATTCAAAGAAAATTAATTCGTTTGCTTGCTTTTTTTTTTTCAAATTTCTGTTAAAATTCTTAGATATTTGCAATAATTTTATTATCAATTAGGATTAAAGCTTATTATTGCATATTTTCATTGAAAGAAAGTGTTTGGCATAATTGATCTGTGAAATGCGTGAATCCTCTACTTTTCTTTTACTTCTAAGCATGGTACACATCCTTTTAGTTATCTCAGAAAATTTAATCTTCAGTCAACTTGGTTAAAATTTGTTTCATCGCTTATGTTTGCATCATGTCAATTAAATGTAGGACATTAATTGTGTCAATACTAAATTAAAAAATAATTAGACTCTGATAGAATCGAGTAAGTTTTGAACATTGATGGTCATAATATAATTTTCATGAGGTTCAAAATAATATTTCTTCATTTGATGGGAGATACGATCTTTAAAAAATTTTCAGGATGGGTTAATAATTTGCTGCTCTTTAAAAGTTATAATTTACCTGATTCTGAAAATTTGATATTGCTGAAAGAACATAGATTGGACATGTTAAATTATAGTGTTTCCAGTGAAATATTAAATAATATTCTTGCAAAATAAGCTCAAAGTGAAGTATTTGTATTTGCTAAATATCAGGATGAATTGATAATTATTGTTTGAGTTTTAAACAATTTGATTTAAGCATGTTTAAATATTATTGTAAGTTTTACACGTCTTATGGCGACATGCTTTGCCTTTGGGTTATTTTGTTACTACTACTTGCTTCATTAATGTTCTTAGGTTAGAGATTAAAAATGAATTAAGCTATAATTCACCAAAATTCCTATATGAAGTTTTATCTTGATCTTTATATATCAAGGCATGTTTTGAACATTCTTATAGGTTGGTTGAACCTGTGGGGAAGCGTTGGAAAACTCATTAACAGCTAATTAAAGCCTGTGAAACATTCCCTAATTCATTTTATGAATGCTTGAAGTTGATTCAAATGAAGAAATTGTTTTTTTATGAATTTTCATTTGAAGATGTATTAGATGTAGTGTATAATTTGTAATTACAATATGACTGCGTATTTGATGTTGTTGATTTTGAATATACACCTACAGTAAACTATATTCATCAAGTTGTAGTTATAATTGGTCAAAATTATAAATGGAGTTTGAGGATAAAATTGAGAATAAGTTCATATTTACACTTGAAAATTTTTAATGAAAATCATACCTTTATTTGAATGTGAGGATGAACCAATAAAATTTAATGTCGGTAATGTATCAAATAAGCAATTTGAAAATTTAATATTGGATGAATTCTCTATTGATACTGTTCCTATGAAAGATGCGAAGACTTGTGTTGGTGATTTTATTTTGTTGCCTTGGTTTCTTGATATTCATATTTATAGAAAAAAAAACGAAGATTCTTGTGGTGGCATCACATCAAACATTAATTTGTATATAGTTTAATCAAATTTTTCAGTGGGCGGCTTCTCTCAATTGTTCATTTTTATTTTTTGTTATTGAGCATGTTGATGATGGTGTTTGTGCTGTAAAGGTCCGACCAGGTATTTCTTAGCTTTATGTGAGTTTTCTTTTCTTTTTCGATTGCCATAATTTAAGTCTTGATTTACTTTGTGTTTTTTTCATCAAAATGTTGTGTGGAATGCTCAATTAATTGGTGTTGAATTTTTTCAAGCTGGAGGATTGATGTAGTGTCTGCTACGGGGTGAGCTTTGGTTTTTGACACTACTGAGTAAATTAGTAAAAAAGAAGAAGAAGAAGAAAGTGGCTATTATGGAGGCATGACTTTGGGAGCCTAGGCGATCTTGCTTTGGACTTAATAGGCATCCTTAGTTGGATGGGAGAGTGATCTGTAGATGTTGCTAATCCTTAGAATTTATAATTTTAATCTAGAAGGTTGCTGGCTCAGTTCTTCACAGGATTTAAGTAAAACTGAGATTTCTTTAGGGAATTGATTTAGATTATGAGTCTATAAGTAGTGATATGATAAATGTAATACACATTGGCTGGCTTGAATAAAAATTTTCTTTTCATTTTTAATCTTTTGATTGTAAGTTGGATGCATATTTTTTTCGAGCTTGGTACATTTTAGATTATTTGTTTTCTAGGATAGTTTTCTTGTGCTATTCTGAGGCCTAGTTTTTCTATACTTTATTCATTATGTTTCCTGTTTAGTTNTGAGCTTGGTACATTTTAGATTATTTGTTTTTTAGGATAGTTTTCTTGTGCTATTCTGAGGCCTAGTTTTTCTATACTTTATTCATTATGTTTCCTGTTTAGTTTTTCAGCATAATTTGTCATTGGCTGGTGTAATGTTTTTTATTTTGATCAACTAGTGATGCATCTGAAATATTTAGTGAAAATTAGTTTGTTTATTCATTGATTTTTTTTATCTTTAAATTCTGTTTCAAATTCTCAGATATATGTGATTATTTAAGTTTCAACTGGGCTTAAAATTATTTTTTCATGCTTTCATTAAAGGAAAACAAGTTGTTGGTATTATTGGTAATTTTGATTTGTGAATCCCTACTTTCCTTTGCTTGAAAGAATACTTTGCATAATAGTAGTTATATGAGGAAACCTTTGTCTTGCATGATTTAGTGAGGCA
>JXCR01146682.1:181918-209000 GCA_002079205.1 Phalaenopsis hybrid cultivar
CTACTTCAAATCATTTCAAAGCTTTGCTTATTATAATTTATGCGAAAGTTTACTTGAGTTTGTTTTGTTAATGCATTGTGGATTTCTAATAATGCTAGGATGGTGGTGGTGGAGAGGCTCTCGACCGAATTTATGAACGACTGGAGGCAATGGATGCATCAACTGCTGAAAAACGTGCGGCTGAAATTCTATTTGGGTTGGGTTTCAATAAGCAGATGCAAGCAAAGAAGACAAAGGACTTCTCTGGTGGCTGGCGTATGAGGATTGCATTAGCTCGAGCCTTATTTATGAACCCAACTATTCTCCTACTTGATGAACCTACAAATCATCTCGGTGAACTTTACAAACTTAATTATTTAATCTTCTACTTTCTGATCTGTTCAGAGGGCATTGCTTTGTTACTTGTCTTTCTAGGGGAAAGTTTGCTGTTCTGTTGTCATCTCGTCCTTTTATTTGTGCTCAGGATGAACTCTTTCATGAATTTAATTTTTTGCTCTCAAAGTTTTTTTTTTTTTCTAAACAATTTTAGAACAAAACTACAGATAATTTGCCAATAATTATTCTCCTCTTTCCTCAAGCAAATGTATGTTATTATCATTAGATTTGGTCAATTATGATGTCTCAAAAAAGGGATGCAATTACATTACACAAACAAATCACAATTCTCGAGTAAGATTTTTATAAAATACAGTAGTCTAGTGCTCCATGGTCTTTCTCTACCAAATGTATAGATGCAATTCTTGACTATCATCAATTTCTCATTCATACTAAATTTTCCATGCTCTTTGCCTGAAAATCAGTTTCAATATAAATTTGTCAGGCTTGGTGTGCTGAAATTGTAGTGGCTGTATACAATTGTCTACGAACCACTTGTATCTTTGCTAGTCCACTTGAAATGTTTGATTCATATTTAAGTTCCCGTATCTCAACAAATGAAGGCCTGAACCTTTAAGCCTATAATCACCTCAATCTACTCAGGGCATATGGGTGAGTAGATCGTGGTCTCTAATCAAACTCTTTGGAACATACGGTCACTCATTTATGTGTGCTTTTAGAAATCATGGTATTCATTTGTGTCATTCTTAGATTCAAATTACTAGTGCAGCCTAGGGCAATGGAGTCACGAAACATTCATTGATTTTATCATCCATCCCCATGCTTACTCTAGTCTTGAAATAGAAACCTTAATTGTAAACCACTGATATAGAGTGTATCCACATCCTAAATTGAGTGTTCTCGAGCATTGCATATGAGATGTAATTAATCATCGGAGCTTGCATTCATGAAAAACTTCAATTGTGACAAATCATAAATCCAAATCATAAATCCTACATAGTTCGAAATGCTATTCAGGGGAATTCCTTGAGAAAGTAAATTAATTTTTCTTTGAAAAATCCATGCTCTTTTCATCACATTTCCCTAAATTTTAAAAGATTTTGAAAAAAAGAATCATCGGAGTAATTAATCATCAGAGCTTATAAGTGCTTTGAGAATCCACAGTATTCAAGACTTTGCATCAAATTATTAACTTTGCACTAATTTGAATATGGATATATGGACACAATATTACACGGGCATTAGACATTCCAGTTTTTGAAAATATTTGATACAAACATTCCTTTGACATGACATTATAATTAGCAAAAATTTAAACATGAAATGTAATGTGGAATATTTGGACATGTTAAATAAACATGAACTGAGTCAACAAAGTCTAACATTATGAGGTTGAAAAAAATAGTTATATTTAAGGATGCAGTATAGGTGAATAAATATTCTCATACCTCTCAAAAATCATATGGTATTGAACAAGGAAAGAGTTAAAATTTAGTACATTCTAATTTATATAAAAATAATCGAATATAACTTATTTTTGTTTAATTTATTTTTAAAATTATATATTTAGTTATTTTTTGTAAAATTTGAATTTAGGCATTCATATTTGAATAAAAATTTGCAAAATTTGAAGAAAAAATAAAAAAAACGTATTTATTTTTTTAATCAGACCTCCTAAGTATGTCTGACATGTATGGATTGCATGTGATACTTTTGTTGATATTCGGCGCATATCGAACATTGCATGCCCTTTCATGATTGAATGTATTTATTTGGGATCAACTTTGCAGATTCAGTGTGACTTTGGTGGTCAACAAGAGTTAGTCTTATCTGAACTATTGGAGCTCAGCTTTTATGTCCATTTATTCTGATTGAATGCTTATTGACATGTTAACTCTGGCTTACATGTTTGCACAGCCTCAAGCAATGACTTTAATATATCACTTACTATTCATTACTTTCATTAATCTTTGTGTCTCGTACTTATTCTTGCATATTTTACCCTTTATCGGGCTTGCATTAACTTGTAATTATAATTTCTACTATCCTAGCTTTATAATATGTGCAACTCTCATCATCTCAAATATCATCATTTTTCACTATTTTCTTTTGTAGTTTTAAGCAACTTTTTTTTTGGCATGGCATTTACATATCTACCATACCCAACTTTGTTGTTAATGACTTATTTGTTATCTATTTTTTATCCATGATTCACATAACATGATTAATCTATGTGCAATTCATACATTCTGGCTTTAAAGTTTTTTTTTTTTAATTTATATAGCACTTTTGAGGTTGTTCATCTTAAAAAAGCTGTCTTTAGTTATTACTACCAAATAAAATTTATGCCTCCGGGTGACCTACATCTAATATTTTTTGGGAGACCAAGCATTTGTAAGATTTATAATCAATTTATTCATCCTACAATTTACTTACTTTTTTCTTTATAACTAATTTATGTGTTTTGTTTAAAATATTATTTTGATTCACAAAGCTTACGTTTTATTTGGTTATTTTTTCTCCCCATCAGATCTGGAGGCGTGCGTCTGGTTGGAGGAGACACTCAAAAACTTTGAGCGCATCCTAGTTGTGGTGTCACACTCTCAGGATTTTCTCAATGGAGTTTGTACCAATATCATCCACATGCAGAGCAAGAAACTGAAGATGTACACCGGCAACTACGACCAGTACATACAAACCCGTTCCGAGCTCGAGGAGAATCAGATGAAACAATACAGGTGGGAACAAGATCAGATATCCGCGATGAAGGAGTACATCGCACGCTTCGGACATGGTTCTGCCAAGCTTGCCCGTCAAGCCCAAAGCAAGGAGAAAACATTGGCGAAGATGGAGCGCGGGGGACTGACAGAAAAAGTTGTGAAGGACAGGGTCCTCATATTTCACTTCACCGATGTGGGGAAGCTTCCACCGCCCGTCCTTCAGTTTGTGGAGGTCTCATTTGGGTACACTCCTGACAACCTCNGAAAGTTGTGAAGGACAGGGTCCTCATATTTCACTTCACTGATGTGGGGAAGCTTCCACCGCCCGTCCTTCAGTTTGTGGAGGTCTCATTTGGGTACACTCCTGACAACCTCATATACAAAAACATAGATTTCGGTGTCGATCTCGACTCCAGGATCGCGCTGGTGGGACCAAATGGTGCCGGTAAGAGCACGCTTCTTAAACTGATGACGGGCGATCTGATTCCGCTGGATGGAATGGTTCGCCGTCACAACCATCTGAGGATCGCCCAGTTTCATCAGCATTTAGCGGAGAAGCTTGATTTAGAGATGTCGGCTCTCCTGTTTATGATGAGGGAATACCCTGGTAACGAAGAAGAGAAAATGAGGGCAGCAGTTGGTCGATTTGGTCTGACCGGAAAGGCCCAGGTGATGCCTATGAAAAACTTGTCCGACGGCCAGAGGAGCAGGGTGATCTTTGCCTGGCTGGCTTGGAGACAGCCGCACATGTTGCTGCTTGATGAACCAACCAACCATCTTGACATTGAGACGATTGATTCACTGGCGGAGGCTTTGAATTCGTGGGATGGAGGAATGGTTCTTGTGAGTCATGACTTCAGGTTGATCAATCANCCTGGCGGAGGCTTTGAATTCGTGGGATGGAGGAATGGTTCTTGTGAGTCATGACTTCAGGTTGATCAATCAGGTGGCTGAGGAGATATGGGTCTGCGAAAACCAGACGGTGAGCCGGTGGGAGGGGGACATTATTGATTTTAAAAATCATCTGAAGAGCAAGGCTGGGTTGAGCGAGTAATTTGGAAGAGTAAAAGGGCTGGAATGGCATTTTCAGGTAATGGCGTTTTATCTTAATCATACTTGTATTTTGTGCTACTGTTTACTACAATCTTCGTCCATCGGATTTTGCTTGGTATGATGGACTTGTAGGGCCTGGCTGAGCTTTATCTTCCGATGGCGTGACTAGATTTTTGTATTCTTTATATCTTAGTATTTATTATGGAAAACATGATTACTGATATCAAGTAGAATCTTTCTCTCATCTAATGAGATTTTGTTTTTGTTGGTAATTATGGTTTGTTTGTATGAAGTGACTGATTAATTTCTGAGGCTCGCTTGATTGTTCACCCATTGAAGATGATTGTGTTTATTTTCTTTGGTAATGTCAATTCATGAATTTTGAAGTCTCCCAAAACTGAGTAAATATTGCGTCCCGAAAATGTATGGTAACACCTTTGAAATTAAATAGCTTTAAAAATTATAAAACAAAACTTTTGCTCTTATTTTTTTCCTTCGTATTGTTTAAAAACCAAGAAGTCATTTGATTCGGGTGAAAATCAATCATGATGGTTTAAAACAAGAATCCCATGCTTGGTTTGTAGAGGAGTTGCAGGGTATTCTTGTTGGGCGCCATATTGTAGTTGTTTGGGTCGAAGGGACGGCAGCCGTGGCTTCTTGAAGTTAAATCTTTATATATCTACACACGTGTGCGCACACATGAAATAAAGATGTATATAATATATGTTCTACTTTGTAATCATAAAAATTTATATGCAAATCATTCTGGCTCGAAGAGTTTCATATAATATGCAAACAACAATTTATAAACTGTATATTTTAGATAAATCAACTGTTTCTAAAATACCAGCTTCTGAAAAATAGATTTTTAACAGGAATTTTTGAACTGAGATTTTGTACAATCACAGCCAAAATATACACACCCTAAGTAGCTTTTCATCAAGAGTAACTATCTTGGAAGGAAAAAGAAAACAATCAAATAATCAAAGCAGCTAGACTAAAAGCGGAAGCACATGACACGATTAGATCAACCCAACTTGAAGTTTTAAATATTGACAAGCATGGCAAGACAAACTTAGTAAAATGAACTAAAGAGTCCCAAAGGCATATTCTAAGCTGTAACATGCTAGTTAAAAAAGTCGAACGTTCTAAGGACGATTGGGTGAATAATAGAGAGTTTAAAGACTTCATGAGTCCCGCATCTCAGCAACTATTACTTGCCCGTACGTTGAATCTTATTAGGACATAAGATCACATAGTATTTTTGGATACGTACAACCCGATAAAGACCCATTATGATAAAAAAGATAATGGAAGAGATGGATGAAATTTCTCCAAAGGAACTTGGAGCAATCCGTGTATGATTAGTAGCTTGAGGAACAACTTCCTATCAAATTTGTTCGGGTTCTAGGTTTTTGGAGAAAGGTTTACTATTTTTTTGAGAACTAGCGAAAAAATTCCTTAGAGGAGCTTCCTTCCCGCCTTTTATACATGAAGGACCAACATAATAAAATAATTGATGTCATGTCATCCGCCCTCCTCACTAGTGCTATTTGCTAATAGTTTTAATGTAGATGAGATTCGTAACAATCGTAACTGTCGAGCTAGCTGTGAGACATGATCGATACAACCATAGACTCTTGTATCTTTAATTGATTCTAAATGCCTAGCAGCATCCTTAATTAAGGAAGGATGTCAGATATGGTCAGTACGACCAATGTCTCTAGAACCTTCAAAAGACTTATATTCTAATATCTGACGACATCCTTATGAAGGATTGGTAGGTGTCTCAATCAATTACTCTGTTTTTTTTCAAATAATTGATTGAATTTGTGGATGTCACTTTACTTCAGCCCCCTAACTGACGAACCAAGTTTACCTACTTCAGCAGGTTTGGCCGGATATGGGAGGGCTATTCAACTAATAAAAAAGTTAATTTTAAAATATTAAAATTGTATTATATTATATTATCAATCAAATCCAACCCACCAAAAGTCCATGTAAATTTTCAATTTGGCACCAATCCTACCTCTGATTTTCAATTTAAACAACATTAAGGGTTTGTTTGGGGCGGTTGCAACTTATCAATACTGTGTCAAAGATGCCCAAGGAAGTTGTTGCGAATAAACTGTCTGATTGTTTGTTTTTGCAGTTTGAAACAGTAGTGCAATAGTTATTTCTGGACAAATGTTAATTCTGCCCATGTGTAATATTGTTGTTTGTAACAAAACTGCATAACAATATATTTAATACATGAGAAATAAAAATCCACTTCAGAACATTATAAAAATTAAGGTATATAATTCACTTAACAGTAAATACCAAGATAGCTAAAAAAATTATTAAAATTACATTTAATAATATGACGATGTTATTCTTAAAATGCAAATTCAACACACGCACGACACAACAACATCAACCATAAAATCTATTCTTCTTCTCAAATCTACTTGGAATAGGGGCAAACTGTTCCATAGGCTTGACAAAATGTTTATTATTTGTCACAAAAATTAAAACCGAAGCATCCAAAGCCGAATTTATTGAAGCTCGAGCCACTCCCAACCCTTACGGACAACTCATCCTCACCCCTATAGCCACATCAGCATAACCACCATCACCCCCATCATCACCAAGACCACCAACTCCATCACCACCATCCCCAACCCCTCCGGCCACATTGACATTACCATACCAACACAACCTACATTATCACCACATCAACACCACCACCATTATGTGCCGCTTCTCAAAATTTCCAAGAAATATCAAATTCTCACACAAAACCATAAAAAAACCCAACATAAACATAAAAAATCGAAGCATCAGTAGCCCTCAAGCGGCTGAGGGCAGAAACGAGAAACAAAATTCTCAAAAAATAGGTTGGGGGATACCAGAGGAAGAAGGCGTCCAGAACTAGAGGTTAGGACAGTGGGAATGAGAGCTCCGCGGGGAAGGTTAGGGTAAATGACAAACGTGAAGGCTAGATTGGGGCATAAAGAGAAGAAATGCAGGTCACGGGTGGCCCATGTTTTATTAAAATCACGCAGCACCGCGAGCTAAAAGCCCCAAAACTCCTCCTCAGTGAAGCGGAGCCGCGCGCATAACACCCTCCCAAACGCACCCTAACAATTTATAATTTTACACTGTGGGACTAAAAGGTATACCGGCACACAACATTCCATGGTAAAGCATTAGATTAAAAGCATTTACATACATATCACTTAATTTCTATGTATCTACATATCTCTCAACTAAATTCTCTTTTTTACATTTATACCAATCAAAATAATTCATATCACATAAAAATATCACTATCTTAATTTTTAAAAATAAAATACACTTTTTTATGTATATTTAAGTGACATGTATGGCTTCTTCAGATAGTTGAATTTGTTGATCTTACACTATTTTAATTTTTAAAAAATAAAATAGACTTTTTTTTTTTGGTAGCATGCGCATTCTAACAAATTCATAAAACTAATATATTGGGTTTAAAAAATATTAAATAATTTTCATGTTATAGTATCAAATGAAATGTTTATGCTATTAATAATACATGTTAATATCAATTTTTGGTTAAAAATTAAAAGAAAAGTAAAATCGTAACCCCCAGCTCTTAGAACATAGGGCTCGCTTAACTCGCCCATGCTTTGGCTTGCTACTACGCTTCCGTCCGATGCTCCACTTGGCCTCGCCCACCTCTCTAGCACACCTACTTAGGACTCACTCTGCTTGGCCTTACGCTACCTCACTTTGACGTTCCGCTCAACCTCTCTAGGATGCCCAGACGATGAATTCTTTCGTTTTTTCCCTATAAACTTATAATGATTTATCTTTGATTACTTTTTACCTAAAAATGATTTTAATTTGATTACTTATTACATTGACATACCAAATTTTTTGTCATTTTAAACTTCTAGAGAAGTTTATAAAGTGTAATGACATTAATAATATAATCACTTGTAGATCAACAATGAATAAATTAATGCTATTCTCAAATTTATAACGCTTGATAAAAGATTAGTATTGAAAATAACAAGATGAGAGTATAGCTATTGAATAATTTGAATACTGAAATAGCATTATTTAAATTTTTTAGAGCTCCAAATGCAATGATAACATGACTCATAGTTCATAATAAAATTTTTTTATCAAATAGTAAGAGCAAAAGGGCAATAAAAATATATTAAAATTATTATATGTGAAAGATTCATGAAGGTAGAGTGTCAATTTAATGTCTCAGCATTGCACAAAGATCAAACACACACATAGATGTTAGAAAAATACCAAGAAGAGACTCCAAGTTTTCTAGCTCGATACACATAGTACACTATATAATTGTGGGTACATATGTTCACTCTTCTCCTTAATCAAAGATCTTGAAATTATCAAACTAATAATCACATATGCAAAATTATAGTTTGACTATAGTAATCATGTATAATTGGTCTTAAAAAAATATAGTAATTGACTGTAATGACAATACATGGTCAATACTTGGCCATAAATGATTGTTGGTTGCTATAAATGCATGTTGACATCTATATTTGCTCCATCCACAACATTTATTATCTTACTTGATTTCTTGTGGGCAAAGTTCATTTTTTGCACGAATTTTCGTCCACTTAAATTCTTTTCATCAGGGCATTATTTTACAAAATAGAATTCGTGAGCATGTTCGAATCGTCGAGACAGTTCAAATGAGTCTATTCGGGTATTATTTGGTGTCGGTCGAGGGATTAAATATTCATATTATTTAAAAATTATATAAATATTTTTATATTTTTATATATTTATGTATTAACGTTGATATGTATTTATATATTTGCACATTAATAATATATATTATTTAAATTTTAAGTTCAAATATTTCCTCTATAAATTTTGAGCATTGTTGTGATTCAATTCAATATTATTCATTTCCTAAATAAGCTCCAAAGTATTAGGAATGAATTAAAACAACAAGAAAGAGAAAAAAAAAATAATTCCCTCCTATCTCCCATTTTCTCGAGCGCTATTTACGTACGTTATACGAACGTAATTTTGCGTGTGTATGACCCTAAATAACCTTTCAATAACTCAGTTATTGAGTGTTATTAAGAGGTTATTGAGGGTATTAACTCCAATAACATCTCAATAACCTCCCTTTAACCTACCAATACATTTTACGGTTCGGCGCTCATCTTTTTTTTCGTCATTTGAGGGTTTCGTGAGGTTATTGAGAATATTAATCTCAATAACGACGATATAACCCTGCAATACCCTCCAAATAACCTTCATACACACGCAATTTTGCGTGCCTATTACGTACTTAAATATTTTTCCTTTTTCTCTCTCCCTCTCTCTCGAATTGGATTGCATAAAACATAGATTAACGTTTGAACTTCAATAACATTACTACAAGTTTCATTCACCTAAACCCACACTTCAACCGATAAATAAATATGATATTTACGCTCTAGGGTTTTCTTTTTCATAGTTTTAATCTCGGGTTTCAAATAGAAAATGTTAGCAACAAACCCTAGACGGAAAACACGAAACGAAAAACCCTAAAGCGTAAATAAGATATGAAAGTGGGGGCGAAAGTTTTTAATTAGATCACTTTTTCTATCAACTGAAGCATCCGTACGTAATATGGAGTCCGGACTTTAATTACTCTGAACGCAATATTTTCTCCGTGATATGCCATTATTCCTAACATTCTCATGCAATAAGCAGATGAGTCTATGATCAGAACATTTGCATAACACTGAAATAGCAGGATTTTTACGAGTGCCACATGTAAAGCGGAAATATAATTGAAGATTTATGCATACCGCTCAATTCTTATGTATTTACATATCTTACACATAAATTTCAATTTTTACATTTATACCACCTTAACTATGCATAACAAAAGTATGTTTCACTTCTTAAAAGCTTAAATTGTGATATTTTTTATGTGATTCCAAATATTTGGATGCTAAAGATGTAAATACATAAAAATTGAATAGAATGTATGTCAATGCCCCCAAATATAATTTAGTTTCAAACTTCATTAGCGCTTTTTATGAGCATGGTAAATAAGAAGAAAACATTACATCTGACTTTGTCGACGACGGCGTAGATCTTAGACTTACTATTGAACGCACTTCGTGTTGCAATGCAAACCATCATCTGCACATCAGTGAAAGCCCTCTCCAAGTGCAAGTGCCAATCTAATATCACTTCAAATCAGTGTAAAATTGGAGAAATTATTGTGTGCGGACATCGCATGCATCTCTGCATGCGGTGTCTGATCCTGACCGTAGATCACGGTGATCTACGATCAGGATTATTTCCGTTTTTTTTATTAAAAAAAAATTAGGTGAGGCCCACCGAGATACATTGAGACCATACCTCAGGTGGATCGGACACCCCACAATTTTTAGTAAAATTGCTGTCGAATACAAAAGAGACTCGGGCGCTCTCATTTTAAATCAAGTTTCGTGAAATATAAGATTACAATGCATCATAAATAACTGCTGATGGTTTGGTATAGATTCTACAACAGAAGGAAGCGTTTACACCACATAAATACTCTCTGTTTCTATATAATGCACATAAATCATTCTTACTAGCTTAGACATGGCGACCTAACATCTCCAACCTCTACACCGCGGCGAAAAAGCTCCAGCAGGCTTCCCGCTTTCCTTTTAGCTCGATCCGTACCGGTCTCTGCGAGTTCTTTCAACGCTTCTTCTGCACCAACTTCCCTCGCAATTCTCAGTTGCTGCGCATCCACGGTGCACAGTGAATACAACACTGCAGCAGAATTCTCCCTGTTCCGCGGAGAACCGATCCTCATCACCTCTACCAAAATTGGAATCGGTGAAGCTTCTGCAATGGCCAGCCTCCCCTCGTGATGGCTCGCCAATATCGCCATTATGGCAAGGGCCTCATCTAACATCCCTCCGCTCGGATCCGTCAAAAGTCGCAGAAGATGGACGACAATGCCGGCCTTCACCGCTCTCACTTTGTTACCCTGATAAATAGAAAGGTTGAAGATGGCTGTAGCTGCATCTTTCTTGCCCCTCGGGCTTCCATGACACAAGAGATCAATTAGGGCTGGAATGGCTCCGGCAGCCCCGATCGTTATCTTGTTGGCATCTATTACGGATAAGCTGAAAAGTGTAGCAGCGGCGTTTTCTCTCGCTTCCATGCTCCCGTTCTTAAGCACTTCTACTATTTTTGGAATTGCCTGAGCAGCAACAATGCTGCTCTTGTTGCTTTCATTAATGGAGAGGTTCAGGAGTGCAGTTACTGCGTGCTCCTGCGTCCTCGGATCAGGTGATTGGAGGAGTTCCACAAGCAAGGGGATTGCACCTGCTTCGGCAATACATACCCTGTTGTCAGCATTCCTTTTCGCGAGCAATCGAAGCTCGCCGGCAGCCGCTCTTTGTACTTCTTGGTTTGTGCTACGTAGTTTCTCTAGCAGCGCACTGATAGCAGCTCGATCACAGTCGGAATGACTTGCGGACCTTTTGTCACGGCCATTGCCATTCTTTCTTGGAGGTTCAATACCATTAGCCTCACACCACTGCGCTATCAGGCTCTTTAAGACGAAATTTGGGGTGAGAGCCGTGTGGGATAGATTCTGCTGCGTCTTCGGACAGGTTTTGTGTCCTGCATCCAGCCATTTCTGAATGCAAGTTCTCTCATATGTCTGTCAAACAAACGAATATTGTTATAGGCGTTATCGAAGTCCAGAAGAACAACGTTAAGGTTAGTGTAGTGTATTACTTGCCCAGTAGAGACGATGACAGGGTCCCTCATCAGTTCAAGAGATATAGGACAACGAAAATCATCGGGGATAACAGGTGATCGATATTTCACCGGGCTTCTTTTATTTTCATGGTTCTCTGGAATCGGGTTCTCAATGATTCCGGAGTCTTTCAGCTTCTTGAGCAAGGTTGACATCTCTTCCAGGCAGTCGTCTGGATCTCCACCACAAGCAATCACCATTTCATTTAAAGCAGCAGCTTCTTTCGTGAGGTCATTAATGGTTCTTAGCTGCAGTTTCTCTGAAAGCCTTTGAAGCACAGCTTGATCACTGTAATCTCCACTACGTACCAAAGAGATGTCCTTCAAAAGTTGAGGATCAGGTAAATCCATCTTTTCTTTTGCTCTTCGGAACTGGGCATGCACAAGCTCGATCTGTAAATTATAAGGAACCATCAGAAAATTTAGATTACAGATATCATAAATATGAAGTTTCATTCTTTCGAGTAGCCTAAAAAACAAGATCTTTTTAAACATTTTGAGATAATTGAAGGGGGGGCCATTATGCGGATGGGACAAACAATAAATGGTGATTGTTTTTGAAAAACGTAATTGAAATGCATTANCAAGGAACCATCACAAAATTTAGATTACAAATATCATATATATGAAGTTTCATTCTTCCGAGTAGCCTAAAAAACAAGATATTGGGGGGGGGCGGGCATTATGCGGATGGGACAAACAATAAATGGTGATTGTTTTTGAAAAACGTAATTGAAATGCATTAAGATGATCGATGTTGTCCATTGCGAACATAGGCTTCATGATTCCCAAAACCTTTCACCACTTAATGAAGTTTAAATTGGTGTCAAGCTTGCTTGCTTAAATCCTTTTTAATGATTCTATGAGTAAGCATTTCTTCCTATTTCCGACCACATAATAATTTCATGGACATTAAAATCAAGTTTTATCAGCTTTTTTGTACATTTGATGGAACTGATTTTTTTTTTTAATTAAGTTTTTGAAGAGCAATATTGTTTAATGCAAGACTATACTCATCATACCTTCAACAATTGTACAATTATTAGGNTTAATCATGTTTTTGAAGAGCAATATTGTTTAATGCAAGACTATACTCATCATACCTTCAACAATTGTACAATTATTAGGATGGGTAAATCCTCTGATATGAGTAGGGGTGTAAACGAGTCGAGTTTGAACAAGCTCAGGCTTATTAGTTCTCATCACTTCCAAATTTTTTTGTTTGAAATAAACTTGTGTACAAAATGGCTTATAGCATGTTCGAGTTTAGCTCGGTTCAAATTCATTTGTTTATTTTAGCTTGAGTTTGACACGACTCAAATTTATTTATTTGTTTCACCGACTCAAAATTATCTCGAATAATTTATGAAATAACAAAATTTAACATTATTTTAAATACCTCATAAAAGGTAAANTCTTATTAGTTCTCGTCACTTCCAAATTTTTTTGTTTGAAATAAACTTGCGTACAAAATGGCTTATAGCATGTTCGAGTTTAGCTCGGTTCAAATTCCTTTGTTTATTTTAGCTTTGAGTTTGACACGATTCAAATTTGTTTATTTGTTTCAACTTGTGACCGATTCAAAATTATCTCGAATAATTTATGAAATAACAAAATTTAACATTATTTTAAATACCTCATAAAAGGTAAATATAAAAAAGGTTAAATTAATGTTATTTATTTAATTATTTAATTAATTTGAGTCAAAATGAGCGGGACATGATTAAACAAAAAATTTATTTTAGTCGACTCGTTTATAAATTATGCTTAAAAAAATTATTTGCGTTTGATTCACTTNAGGTTAAATTAATGTTATTTATTTAATTATTTAATTAATTTGAGTCAAAATGAGCGGGACATGATTAAACAAAAAATTTATTTTAGTCGACTCGTTTATAAATTATCCTTAAAAAAATTATTTGCGTTTGATTCATTTGTTTAATAAACAAATTGATCATAAGCTAATTTGTGAGCCTAACATGAGTTGTTCGTGAATGACAAGCTTTNTAGTTTTTTTGACAGCCCTGGATAAGAAAGAACTTGTGGTAGAGGACATAATGGAGCCTGACATTTTTTTAAAAAAGGCAGTTTGAGAACAACAGAGAGAGCGCGACAGCCAATGGGTTTCATGGCACTTTTTATAATTTTTGGCTGAAACTCTTAGTGTTCAAACGGGTCCAAAAATCCAAAGCGGCCAACAAAAAATCTAAAAACAAGCCAAATATAAGGGTGAGTTAAATTTCTTTCAGGAACATCTGCACATTCATTCTGCCCAGTTCATTCATAGTATCTTCCCATTGTCTTCAGTTAAAAGCTCAAGAATATCATTCTTTAAGTTATCAATAACTTCTGATTCTAATTATACACTATAAGCTTTTGTTTTAAGTAANAAGCTTTTTTTACAGCCCTGGATAAGAAAGAACTTGTGGTAGAGGACATAATGGAGCCTGACATTTTTTTTAAAAAGGCAGTTTGAGAACAACAGAGAGAACGCGACAGCCAATGGGTTTCATGGCACTTTTTATAATTTTTGGCTGAAACTCTTAGTGTTCAAACGGGTCCAAAAATCCAAAGCGGCCAACAAAAAATCTAAAAACAAGCCAAATATAAGGGTGAGTCAAATTTCTTTCAGGAACATCTGCACATTCATTCTGCCCGGTTCATTCATAGTATCTTCCCATTGTCTTTAGTTAAAAGCTGAAGAATATCATTCTTTAAGTTATCAATAACTTCTGATTCTAATTATACACTATAAGCTTTTGTTTTAAGTAATTTTAAATAGAACGGAAATTATCATTCTGTTGATCAATTTTTGTAAATACTACTTCAATGGCCTTCCCATATTCATCATTCCAAATCAAGATGCTCAACACTGTCCTTGTAAAAGAGAAGAAACGACCAACTTTGTAGGTGTCATGTTTGTCTAATTATTTTATGTACAAGATTAATATCTATAACATGAATGAGATCATGATCTAAAGTATTAAAAAAAACCAAACTTTTAAATAAATTAGAACAGAACATAAGATAGATTAATTTAATCCTTAATAATAAGAAAGCAATGAAGTTTTTTTGTTCAATGATTGAAAACGCTTCTTTCCTAGTACCTGCTCTTGCACTTCTTCAGGAATATCAAACTTATCATAAGATAATCTGCTTAAAGCNACCAAACTTTTAAATAAATTAGAGCAGAACATAAGATCGATTAGTTTAATTTAATCTTTAATAATAAGAAAGCAATGAAGTTTTTTTGTTCAATGATTGAAAACTCTTCTTTCCTAGTACCTGCTCTTGCACTTCTTCAGGAATATCAAACTTATCATAAGATAATCTGCTTAAAGCNGGGTAGAAGGAATATTTTGACCTTTTTCTCTTAATTTATTAGTCAAACTTGCAGCTGTGTTCTGTGAAATTTGAAGACTCCAACCAAGTTTGAATCATGTATGAGACTTGCAAAAGGGGACAAAACATTTGTACTCAGCAGCTCGTTGATCTCAGTTTGTTGGATAGGGTTGATCAAACCAGAATATCTATTGGTACTTTATTGGTCCAATATAACCGTTTCTGGTCATACAAATAGGGCGATCATCTTCCTTGATTCGAGAAAGAAAAAATCACAATGAATATCAGTATACATGCTAACAATCTTTGTAAATTTTGCAAAGTACTATTTAAAACACATTGCTTAATAGTTAAAGCTCCCTCCTTTCTAACAGATTTCTATTTAAATTCTTCCAACAAGTCTGAAACAAGAGTATGATGATCTAAACACCCCCTCCTACGAAAGACATGCCAAAACTTTTAGATCAATTTNAAAGCACAACAAGAAGGTGATAACTTTACATACTATTAGCTGTCAGATTAGCACATTAGTTTAAGGTTATTTATATCTTATCTTAAGCAGATAAACATTGGCTAAGTCTGAATTAAGTANCAAGGTGATAACTTGACATACTATTAGCTGTCAGATTAGCACATTAGTTTAGGGTTATTTATATCTTATCTTAAGCAGATAAACATTGGCTAAGTCTGAATTAAGTACAAAACGGTGGCTTGGGATTCCCTCGAGCTTTAAGATTTCACAAATTGAGTAGGTAGAATTCAAGCTGGCTTGATTTGATATCAGCTATGCGTAATTTAGTTTTTTGTTTTTAACCAAATAATATGTAATTTTCTGCTCATATGTGATGTGTCTGTTGTGTAATTTAGGCGGAATAAAATCAGGAATCGACACAAACTAGAAGAAGAACACAGAGATTTAACGAGGTTCGGCAAAGAATTGCCTACGTCCTCTGGGAGCGAGTGGCGGTTTCACTATTTCAGAGAAGTTACAATACATCCCATAGGGTTACACATATAAATAGACATATACAAACCCTCAGAAATAAAATTACAATCAACCTTCGCTCCCCCCAACCCCCTTTATTCCAAGGGACACTCATTTTCACCAGGAAACACACCTCTTCACCAAGAAACTCCAACTCCCTAGATATGAGCCATACCTAACAGTGTCTATATCTGTGTGAGTGCATATGAGGGCGCCGTTAATGCAGATAGCATGTAGGGAAGGGTATATCGTGTGTGTGTGTGTGTGTGTGTGTGTGTGTCCATGCTTGTGTACAAAGTTATCAACATGTGCTTTCTATGCTTTAGAAAATATAAAAATCAATTAAATGTAATCAATATGATTCATTCCACTTTCCATATCAACATAAGATCATCTCAAATAGAAATAAAATCCAAAGATATAAATTGACATTTTGGGAACTTGTATTGGGATTTCCTAACAAAAAAAATGCTTAGAATGGATCTCAAAGCCGTTGAATTTGCTTTGAGATGGGAGTAATAAATGAATAATCAATTAAAAATTTACTTTGTACTAATGTTAAAAGTAAAATCAATGAATTTGAAGCCATTTTAACAAAAAATTGGATCAAGATATCCAGATCCAATTTTTTTGGGCTAAATTAAATCTTGCATTAGATTAAACACTGCTTGTGTAGCAAGAAACTCTTGATAATTGCATCATCAAGTAAAACTCTGTATGTTCATAATGAGTGGCTAGAATCAGAATGTAAAACATTTTACATTCTATGATCAAACTAACAACTAAAATGTTTTATCTAATTAGTTAATTTAAGAAAAGATAAAAACCCCTAAACTATTTATATTGGACTATTTTAATCCCATCTATATAATGTGTTCTATTTGGTTCCTTACTCATCACATATAATCCAAAATACTCTATCTATTGAATTATTTTAGATCAAATTTGAGGAATCAAAAGATAATAGTGAAGCAAAATTGATAAGTCAAAAGAACTAAAGTTAAAACACACTAGATAGTCTGGGACTAAAACCCCACCCTTCTCGAAAATGGTAGAAGGAATATTTTAACCTTTTTCTCATAATTTATTAGTCAAACTTGCAGCTGTGTTTTGTGAAATTTGAAGACTCCAACCAAGTTTGAATCATGTATGAGAGTTGCAACAGGGGACAAGACATTTGTACTCAGCAGCTCGTTGATCTCGGTTTGTTGGATAGGGTTGATCAAACCAGAATATCTATTGGTACTTTATTGGTTCAATATAACCGTTTTTGGTCATACAAATAGGGCGATCATCTTCCTTGACTCGAGAAAGAAAAAATCACTATGAATATCAGTATACATGCTAACAATCTTTGTAAATTTTGCAAAGTATCATTTAAAACACGTTGCTTAATAGTTAAAGCTCCCTCCTTTCTAACAGATATCTATTTAAATTCTTCCAACATGTCTGAAACAAGAGTATGATGATCTAAACACCCCCTCCTACGAAAGACATGCCAAAACTTTTAGATCAATTTACTCTTTCAGTAACCATCATACACAACTTTCTCCCAGTTACCTACCAATTGACTTCTACCAAAACCATCAGTTTACAGAATACTGAATAAATGAAAGTGAGCTTTTGATTCTTCTACAAATAACTATCGCATAGATATAGTTTTGCCTCAAACCAAAACAAAACTTTTTTAGATAATTATTACATACAACTGAAAAACAGAAGGCCCATGAAATCCAAAGATCTGTTAAACCAAACAAGGAAACTCATACCTGATAGAGCTTGCTCCCATCGTTGACGGAGCGCAGAAGCTCCTTAGCAGCAACCAAAGCATCGAGCAACTCGCAGAGGGATTGGGACTCGTTCTCCTTAATCAATTCCTCATCGCTGCTGTCCCTGAGCTCGTCAAAGAACGGGCTCAGGAGCTTCATCCGCCTCGCGAGATCGTAGTAAGCCCTACGAAATGGTCCCCTGCACTCCTGCATCGCAGATATTTCTCCCACCACAGCCGAANGGCATCGAGCAACTCGCAGAGGGATTGGGACTCGTTCTCCTTAATCAATTCCTCATCGCTGCTATCCCTGAGCTCGTCGAAGAACGGGCTCAGGAGCTTCATCCGCCTCGCCAGATCGTAGTAAGCCCTACGAAATGGTCCCCTGCACTCCTGCATCGCAGATATTTCTCCCACCGCAGCCGAAAGCGCCCGGACAACAATTAAACCCCTTTCTTCCAGCTCCTCCTCTACTGTAGACTCCATTCCCGCACAGATCAGAGAGGAGTAAGATCGGCGCGAGGATAGGATAGAAGAGCAGGATTGCGAGATAATTAGGAAGTCAGAGGAAGATTGGATCTTTCGAGAGGAGAAGGCAAGGAAAGAGACGGAGAACGGAGAAGTAAAGGCTTCAGGAAAGTCAAAAATTACACAACTGGTCTCACACTCCAACTCAAATTTATGTGGATTAGTAAATTTTTTTCGTGTAAATCGTAATTTTCTGTTCTCAGTTCTCACACTCCCAAGTTTTATTTCTTAATTAACAGAGCGTACTTGACCGTTTCCGGATTACGGTGCTGCATAAAAATTAAAAATTAAATTAGTAATTTAATATAGCAATAACTTACAGAGTAAATTTTATGGAGTTTAAGGGTGCATTCGGGGGCAACTTATATTTATCTAGATAAGTAGCTTATTTTGAAACATGACTCGCGGGGTTCGACCATCGGCCTGCGTTTAATGTAAAAACCCAATCACNGGAAGAGCAGGATTGCGAGAGAATTAGGAAGTCAGAGGAAGATTGGATCTTTCGAGAGGAGAAGGCAAGGACGGAGAAAGAGAACGGAGAAGTAAAGGCTTCAGGAAAGTCAAAAATTACACAACTGGTCTCACACTCCAACTCAAATTTATGTGGATTAGTAAATTTTTTTCGTGTAAATCGTAATTTTCTGTTCTCAGTTCTCACACTCCCAAGTTTTATTTTTTTATTAACACAGCGTACTTGAAATGTTTCCGGATTATGGTGCTGCATAAAAATTAAAAATTAAATTAGTAATTTAATATAGCAATAACTTACAGAGTAAATTTTATGGAGTTTAAGGGTGCGTTCGAGGGCAACTTATATTTATCTAGATAAGTAGCTTATCCTGAAACATAGCCGGATTCGACCCTCGGCATGCGTTTAGTGTAAAAACACAACCACTTTTTATGATAAGCTGTCGAAACGTGCTTTTCAAATGGTGAGACGGCGTTTTCCTCACTTATAAGCTGTCCCGAACAGGTCCTACGTCTTAACAATTTTACACAAATATTTGCACATATACCCTTTGTAATAATGATTTGTGTTTCATATCTAATGGTTGCATATGTTAAAATCAGAAGCTGTTGATATTAGTTGAGCAATTGTTTTTAAAGATATGATATTTTTTTTCTTCTATGATTTCAGATAGTTGACATAAAAATCATAATTAATTTATCAAAACATCAGTATGTTATATTATATTTTTATAGGCCTTTTGATGGTATGATATTTTCACTCCAATTGTGTGTTTCCTTGAGAAAAAAGAAAAAAAAAAGATATTTTCAATATTTAACTATATTTTATGTATCAACTGTTTAGGTGTCATTAATCAAAGTGTTATAACTCCTAAAAAAATTGCAAAACAGATGGCACGTAGTTATTGTCTTGGATTTATGCTAAGCCAAAAATTTTGTCTTAACCATCAACTATGAAGCAATTTTTTTTCTTAAAGAGCAAATATGCATAAATAGCACTTGTGTTATAATCCAATTTACAACGAGCATGTTTTAAAGTCGTGGAATATATGCTACAAGCAAAAAAAATCGAAGTAGATGCCACATCAAATAGATGTTAAGTTGGAAACGTTTCTGAAATAATGTCTGAAAATGCCTCAATTAGAAAGAGAAATACTCTTGGTGCTAGTTTTGGGGATGGAAATTATCAGGGCTTCCATTAATTACGCAGAAAATAGGATCACACTGATTCAAAAAGTTTGGAACAAAATATGAAATAGAAACGCACGAGTAATCACAAAAACACATCAAGATTTAACATGAAAAAATTTGAAATCGAGAAAAAAATCATGGAGTTACGCAACGAAAAATTTCACTATGAAATGAGAAATGTACAAAGATTTTCACCACTAAGATCTTTTCTGTACAACATTAAAACTTACAAGAATATCACTCCAAATTCTCTTTTGATCGCAGAAGAGAAATCACATGCCGAAATTCACTACTCTCAAGACACTGATTGCAATTCAAAGAATCATATAATTTTCTTATTTTGATTTAATCTAAATAACATCAATTCAATCTTATTATAATATATATATATATTAGCACATTNTCCTAAAAAATTTGCAAAACTGATGGCACGTAGTTATTGGCTTTGATTTATGCCAAGCCTAAATTTTGTCTTAACCATCAACCATGAAGCAAATTTTTTTTTTTAAGAGCAAATATGCATGAATAGCACTTGTGTTATAATCCAATTTACAACGAGCATATTTTAAAGTCGTGGAATATATGCTACAAGAAAAAAAAATTGAAGTAGATGCCACATCAAATAGATGTTAAGTTGGAAACGTTTTTGAAATAATGTCTGAAAATACCTCAATTAGAAAGAGAAATACTCTTGGTGCTAGTTTTGGGGATGGAAATTATTGGGGCTTCCATCAATTAGGAATCAAAATCACACCGCAGAAAATAGGATCACACCGATTTGAAAAATTTGGAACAAAATATAAAATAGAAACGCAAGAGTAATCACAAATAGCACATCAAAATTTAACATGAAAAAATTTGAAAACGAGAAAAAATCATGGAGTTATGCAACAAAAAATTTCACTATGAAATGAGAAACGTACAAAGATTTTCACCACTACGATCTTTTCTTTACAACATTAAAGCTTACAAGAATATCGCTCCAAATTCTCTTTTGATCACATAAGAGGAATCACATGCCGAAATTCACTACTCTCGAGACAGTGACTGCAATTCTGAGAATCATATATTTTTCTTATTTTGATATAATCTAAATAACATCAATTCAATCTTATTATATATATATATATATATATATATATATATATATATANAGCCACATCAACATAACCACCATCACCCCCAACATCACCAAGACCACCAACTCCATCACCACCATCCCCAACCCCTCCGGCCACATTGACATTACCATACCAACACAACCTACATTATCACCACATCAGCACCACCACTATTATGTGCCGCTTCTCAAATTTTTCAAGAAATATCAAATTCACACACAAAACCATAAAAAAAATAAACCCAACAAAAACATACAAAATCAAAGCATCAATAGCCCTCAAGCGGCTGAGGACAGAAACGAGAAACCAGAACTTCTCAAAAAATAGGTTGGGGGATACCAGAGGAAGAAGACGTCCAAAACTAGAGGTTAGGGCAGTGGAAATGAGAGCTCCGCAGGGAAGGTTAGTGTAAATGACAAACGTGAAGGTTAAATTGGGGCATAAACAAAAGAAATACAGGCCGCTGGGTGGAGCCGGTGGCCCGCGTTTTATTAAAATCACGCCGCACCGCGAGCTAAAAGCCCCAAAACTCCTCTTCATTGAAGAGGAGCCGCGGGCATAACACCCTCCTAAATGCACCCTAACAATTTATAGTTTTACACTATGGGACTAAAAGGTTTACCGACACACAACATTCC
Source organism: Phalaenopsis hybrid cultivar (assembly GCA_002079205.1). NCBI lineage: Eukaryota > Viridiplantae > Streptophyta > Magnoliopsida > Asparagales > Orchidaceae > Phalaenopsis > Phalaenopsis hybrid cultivar. The sequence continues at coordinate 203,851 of JXCR01146682.1, forward strand.
ATGGCAAAGCATTAGATTAAAAGCATTTACATACATACCACTTAATTTCTATGTATTTACATATCTCACAACTAAATTCTCTTTTTTACATTTACACCACCCAAAATCATTCATATCACATAAAAATATCACTATCTTAATTTTTAAAAATAAAACACTTTTTTTATGTATATGTAAGTGACATGTATGGCATCTTCAGATAGTTGAATTTGTTGATCTTACACTATTTTAATTTTTAAAAAATAAAATAGACTTTTTTTTGGTAGCATACGCATTCTAACAAATTCATAAAGCTAATATATTGGGTTTAAAAAATATTAAATAATTTTCATGTTATAGTATCAAATGAAATGTTTATGCTATTAAGAATACATATAATACAATAATTTAAATTATATTCTTTTTTTAAATATTTTTTAGCATATTATTATCAATTTTTTGTTAAAAATTAAAAGAAAAGTGAAATCGTCCATAGTAATTTCAAGTCAAGATAAAAAAAAAATTTAGCTCTGCCCCCAGCTCTAAGAACATAGGGCTCGCTTAACTCGCCCTTGCTTTGGCTTGCTACTACTACGGTTCCATCCGATGCTCCACTTGGCCTCGCCCACCTCTCTGGCACACCTACTTAGGACTCACTTTGCTTGGTCTTACTCTACCTCACTTTGACGCTCGGCTCAACCTCTCTGGGATACCCAGACGATGAATCCTTTTGTTTTTTTCCCTATAAACTTATAATGATTTATCTTTGATTACTTTTTACCTATAAATGATTTTAATTTGATTACTTATTACATTGACATACCACATTTTTTGTCATTTTAAACTTCTAGAGAAGTTTATCAAGTGTAATGACATTAATAATATAATCACTTGTAGATCAACAATGAATAGATTAATGCAATTCTCAAATTTATAACGCTTGATAAAAGACTAGTATTGAAAATAACAAGATGAGGGTATAGCTATTGAATAATTTGAATACTCAAATAACATTATTTAAATTTTTTAGAGCTCCAAATGCAATGATAACATGACTCATAGTTCATAATAAACTTTTTTTTATCAAATATTAAGAGCAAAAGGGCAATAAAAATATATTAAAATTATTGTATGCGAAAGATTCATGAAGGTAGAGTGACAATTTAATGTCTCAGCATTGCACAAATATCAAACACAAACATAGATGTTAGAAAAATACCAAGAAGAGACTCCAATTTTTCTAGCCCGATACAAATAATACACTATATAATTGTGGGTACATTTGTTCACTCTTCTCATAAATCAAAGATCTTGAAATTACCAAACTAATAATCATATATGTAAAATTGTAGTTTGGCTATAGTAATCATGTATAATTGGGCTACAAAAAAATATAGTTTTTGACTTTACTAACAATACTTGGCCATAAAGGCTTGTTGGTTGCTATAAATGCATGTTGACCTCTATATTTGCTGCATCCACAAAATAGAATTCGCGAGCGTGTTCGAATCGTTGAGATAGTTTGAATGAGTCTATTCGGGTATCATTTGGTGTCGGTCTAGGGATTAAAAGTTCATATTATTTAAAAATTATATAAATATAAATATATTTTTATATATTTATATATTAACGTTAGTATGTATTTATATATTTGCATGTTAATAATATATATTATTTAAATTTTAAATTCAAATATTTCCTCCATAAATTTTGAGCATTGTTGTGATTCAATTCAATATAATTCATTTCGTAAAAAAGCTCCAAAGTATTAGGAATGAATTAAAACAAGAAGAAAGAGAAAAAAAATAAAATTCCCTCCTATCTCCCATTTTCTCGAGTGCTATTTAACGTCATATGAACGCAATTTTGCGTGCGTATGACCCTAAATAACCTTTCAATAACTCAGTTATTGAGTGTTATTAAGAGGTTATTGGGGGTATTAACTCCAATAACGTCTTAATAACCTCCCAATAACCTACCAATATATTTCACGGTTCTGTGCTTATCTTTTTTTCCGTCATTCGAGGGTTTCGTGAGGTTACTGAGAAAATTAACCTCAATAACAGTGATATAATCCTGCAACACCCTCTACATAACCTTCATTCGCACACAATTATGTGTGCCTATGACATTAGTAAATATTTTTCAATTTTCTCTCTCCCCCTCTCTCTCTAAGATTGGATTGCATAAAGCATAGATTAACGTCTGAACTTCAATAACATTACTACGGGTTTCATTCACCCGAACCCACACATCAGCCGCAAATAAATATGATACTTACACTCTAGGGTTTTATTTTTCATAGTTTTCATCTCATGTTTCAAATAGCAAATGTTAGCGACAAACCCTAGACGGAAAACACGAAACGAAAAAACCCAAAGCGTAAATAAGATATGAAGGTGGGGGCGAAAGTTTTTAAATAGATCACTTTTTCAATCAGCTCAAGCATCCGTACGTAATATGGAGTCCGGACTTTAATTACTCCGAACGTAATATTTTCTCCATGATATGCCATTATTCATAACATTCTCATGCAATTAGCAGATGAGTCTATGATCAGAACATTTGCATAACACTGAAATAGCAGGATTTTTACGAGTGCCACAACTAAAGCAGAAATATAATTGAAGATTTACATGCATACCGCTCAATCCTTATGTATTTACATATCTAACACATAAATTTCAATTTTCACATTTATACCACCTTAACCATGCATAACAAAAGTATGTTTCACATCTTAAAAGCTTAAATTGTGATATTTTTTTATGTGATTCCAAACATTTGGATGCTAAAGATGTAAATACAAAAAAAATTGAATAGAATGTATGTCAATGCCCCAAATATAATTAGTTTCTAACTTCATTACCACTTTTCATGAGCATAGTAAATAAGAAGAAAATATTACATCTGACTTTGTCGACGACGACGTAGAACTAAACTTACTGTCGAACGCACTTCGTGTTTCAATCCAAATCATCGTCTGCACGTCAGTGAGAGCCCTCTCCAAGTGCAAGTGCCAATCTAATATCACTTCAAATCACTGTAAAATTGCTGTCGAATACAAAAGAGACTCAGGCGATCTCATTTTAAATCAAGTTTCGTGAAATATAAGATTAGAATGCATCATAAATAACTGCTGATGGTTTGGTATAGATTCTACAACAGAAGGAAGGGTTTACACCACATAAATACTCTGTTTCTACTAGCTTAAACATGGCGACCTAACATCTCCAACCTCTACACCGCGGCGAAAAAGCTCCAGCAGGCTTCCCNGTTTTTTTTATTAAAAAAAAATTAGGTGAGGCCCACCGAGATACATTGAGACCATACCTCAGGTGGATCGGACACCCCACAATTTTTAGTAAAATTGCTGTCGAATACAAAAGAGACTCGGGCGCTCTCATTTTAAATCAAGTTTCGTGAAATATAAGATTACAATGCATCATAAATAACTGCTGATGGTTTGGTATAGATTCTACAACAGAAGGAAGCGTTTACACCACATAAATACTCTCTGTTTCTATATAATGCACATAAATCATTCTTACTAGCTTAGACATGGCGACCTAACATCTCCAACCTCTACACCGCGGCGAAAAAGCTCCAGCAGGCTTCCCGCTTTCCTTTTAGCTCGATCCGTACCGGTCTCTGCGAGTTCTTTCAACGCTTCTTCTGCACCAACTTCCCTCGCAATTCTCAGTTGCTGCGCATCCACGGTGCACAGTGAATACAACACTGCAGCAGAATTCTCCCTGTTCCGCGGAGAACCGATCCTCATCACCTCTACCAAAATTGGAATCGGTGAAGCTTCTGCAATGGCTAGCCTCCCCTCGTGATGGCTCGCCAATATCGCCATTATGGCAAGGGCCTCATCTAACATCCCTCCGCTCGGATCCGTCAAAAGTCGCAGAAGATGGACGACAATGCCGGCCTTCACCGCTCTCACTTTGTTACCCTGATAAATAGAAAGGTTGAAGATGGCTGTAGCTGCATCTTTCTTGCCCCTCGGGCTTCCATGACACAAGAGATCAATTAGGGCTGGAATGGCTCCGGCAGCCCCGATCGTTATCTTGTTGGCATCTATTACGGATAAGCTGAAAAGTGTAGCAGCGGCGTTTTCTCTCGCTTCCATGCTCCCGTTCTTAAGCACTTCTACTATTTTTGGAATTGCCTGAGCAGCAACAATGCTGCTCTTGTTGCTTTCATTAATGGAGAGGTTCAGGAGTGCAGTTACTGCGTGCTCCTGCGTCCTCGGATCAGGTGATTGGAGGAGTTCCACAAGCAAGGGGATTGCACCTGCTTCGGCAATACATACCCTGTTGTCCGCATTCCTTTTCGCGAGCAATCGAAGCTCGCCGGCAGCCGCTCTCTGTACTTCTTGGTTTGTGCTACGTAGTTTCTCTAGCAGCGCATTGATAGCAGCTCGATCACAGTCGGAATGACTTGCGGACCTTTTGTCACGGCCATTGCCATTCTTTCTTGGAGGCTCAATACCATTAGCCTCACACCATTGCGCTATCAGGCTCTTTAAGACAAAATTTGGGGTGAGAGCCGTGTGGGATAGATTCTGCTGCGTCTTCGGACAGGTTTTGTGTCCTGCATCCAGCCATTTCTGAATGCAAGTTCTCTCATATGTCTGCCAAACAAACGAATATTGTTATAGGCATTATCGAAGTCCAGAAGGACAACGTTAGGGTTAGTGTAGTGTATTACTTGCCCAGTAGAGACGATGACAGGGTCCCTCATCAGTTCAAGAGATATAGGACAACGAAAATCGTCGGGGATAACAGGTGATCGATACTTCACCGGGCTTCTTTTGTTTTCATGGTTCTCTGGAATCGGGTTCTCAATGATTCCGGAGTCTTTCAGCTTCTTGAGCAAGGTTGACATCTCTTCCAGGCAGTCGTCTGGATCTCCACCACAAGCAATCACCATTTCATTTAAAGCAGCAGCTTCTTTCGTGAGGTCATTAATGGTTCTTAGCTGCAGTTTCTCTGAAAGCCTTTGAAGCACAGCTTGATCACTGTAATCTCCACTACGTACCAAAGAGATGTCCTTCAAAAGTTGAGGATCAGGTAAATCCATCTTTTCTTTTGCTCTTCGGAACTGGGCATGCACAAGCTCGATCTGTAAATTATAAGGAACCATCAGAAAATTTAGATTACAGA
>JXCR01146682.1:218088-269130 GCA_002079205.1 Phalaenopsis hybrid cultivar
AGTACCACACCCTCCGCCGGGGGGAATCGAACCCTAGACCAGAGGGGACTTACAATTGACAAGCAGATACCCGACCAACTGATCTGAGTAAACAGCTCACATATGTGTGTGTATATATATATATATATATGTATATATATGTATGTCATCTATATATAGAAACACACACACATACATATATACACATATATTTCACTTTTTTTATAAAAGGTATATGCTGAAACATTATCATCAAAATCTTAATTAAAATAGTATTCAAATTTTATAGCTATTGGAGATGAATATGATATATAATTAATTAATATTATATTACCTTAGAATAAATTAAAATTTTCAATGAGTTTTTTTTTTTTTTTTTTTTTTTTTTTTTTTTTTTTTTTTTTAGTTTTTTTTTTTTTTTTTTTTTTTTTTTTTTTTTTTTTTTTTTTTTTTTTTTTNGCTCTTTATCGTTACACATATGCATACCACGCCATTTATAAGCTCAGTTTTAAGCGTTCCCAGGGGACTGAAATATAAAGCCGCAGCATTTCCGTAAATAAGAGATAAAGCCGCAGGATTTCCTTTCTCAGCTGCAAAGAAAATGGAGTCCGCTCTGCTTACCTCATTAAGCCCCTTCTTTCCAAGAACAGGTAAAAAACCCTTCTGTCTATATACTTTAATTTTTCTTGCCCATGATGGCCGACTGAAAGCTTGTTAACAAAATATTGAATTCATCATNACCCTTCTTTCTATATACTTTAATTTTTCTTGCCCATGATGGCCGACTGAAAGCTTGTTAACAAAATATTGAATTCATCATCTTTGAACGACTTTTCTATGGCAATGTTTTCTTTGACTCCATATGCCTGTGTTTTTCGTCTACGGCTTTATATTAGTCGTTTAACCTCCCCTAATTATTTGGACAATGCTCTGATTTCTTCTTCTCTTGTTTGACTGGGTTAGGCTAAAATATACACCAACAGTGACCAGAAAATTGCTCTATTTGCGCGTTTTATAAGCTTTTGATGNGTCTTCTCTTGTTTGACTGGGTTAGGCTGAAATATACACCAGCAGTGACCAGAAAATTGCTCTATTTGCGCGTTTTATAAGCTTTTGATGGACTTCAGTTCTCAACCATGATTAAAATACTGAGTTTCTTTGCTGTATGCTACGAGGAATGCGAAAGAGTCTCTTAAGGATTGTATTGTTGACTTTTTCATGGATTTTGGGTTGGATGGAGGAGCTTTTTGTAGAAGGTTTGTGAATGTGCAGAAGGAAAATGGTGATAATCATATCTCTTTTGGCTTGTTAGTNAGGGTACTAATGATTGTCCTTTTATTAAGAATGAGAGCAGGAAATGTGGAAAAAAATAATATTTTTCTCTGAATCAGAAATTTCTGCTCTGACGGAAAAATTCAAATTTGCTCTTATTGGAAAATTTCAGTGGGGACACCCTCCTATGGATGTTATCAGAAAGAGTGTTGATGATCTTAAGCTAGCAAACATGTGGAAAGTGAAACTCATGGATATGGTACATGTGTTGATCTAACTAACAGTGACTGAAGACTATACCAGGATTTTCTCCAAGAAATATCTTAATATCGAAGACAAATCAATGAAGTTACTCAAGTGGTCTCCTAATTTTGACCCAATTCATGAAACTCTCACTGTACCGGTATGGTTTAGTTTACCTGGTCTCAAGCTGCATTTTTTCACCATCAGGTTCTCTACTCTATCGGGGTCATTCTTGGGGATTCTCTGAAACTAGATCTGCCTACTTTTGACCTAACCAGACCCTCGGTGGCCAAAATACTTGTGGAAAGGGATATTACTTTACCTCATGTTACTAGTATGGCTGGGCACAACTCATAATGGTTATTGGCAACAAATCGTCATTGAACACAAACCCTTATATAGTACCCATTGTAAGATGTTTGGTCATATCTTTGCTAAATGTCACAAACGACATCCTAATTTGAAATCTAAGGTTCAAGTGAATAAGGATGGGTCTAACCCTACTGTTGTGGACATTTTAGTTCCACCTGAGGAGGAAACTACCAGACACGAGGTGTTTGTTGCCCGTGAGGATCCTCCCCATGAAACTGTTGTTACTGCTACTGCGAGTGATGAGATGCTGGAACCTACAAAATCCATACAAAACAATACTGATGGACTCTTACCTATAAAAGATGGTGTTTAGACTGATAATCAGGAGAGCCTTGCAGCTCCATTTCTTCAAGAAGTATCCGATGTTAAATTATAAGAGCTTCGACCATCTTCGATACCCAAACAACTCCACCAGGGGGAATCGAACCCTAGTCTAGAGTGGACTTACAATTGACAAACAGATGCCCGACCAACTGATCTGAGTACACAGCTCACATATATATATATATATATATATATATATATNCGCATAAGGAGACTTGCCCCTAGAAATAGCCTTCAAGAATTCATATTCAAACACACCCACACACCGACTCACACACACAAAAGAATCGATGCATACTATAATTTTCTTACTCTACTTAATGTAATAAACTTTATATGCTTTAGGGCTCTTATGCATAACCCATGAAAGATCCACAATAAGAAATTTTATAGGAACTTTTAGATCGATTTAAAAATTTCAGGATCCAATTCTACCAGTGTAAAAATAGGACTCAACTCCCGTTGTCCAAATTTGTTCACAATCTATATCCTCAAATGGAAATCCAAAGACGTGGCAATCTCTATACACGAGCCCTGCACGTAGTCCTTGTTGATGGAAAACCATTGTCGGCATAGAAGGAAACCATGTATAGGAATCTTTAAAGATGTAAAAACTTTTCATCAACTTCTCTTGGTATCATTACAATTAGCAATTTCCTACTTCTTTACTATTGTAGCATTATTGCTTTCATCGTATCTCCAGAGATTTTAGCCACCATTGGTGTTAACAAGCATAACAGACTGAATGAAACTACAGGGTTGTGTAGATGGAAAGAACAAGAATGAAAATTTCATATGAAGAAATTCTGAAATATTGTACAATAGAAAACCGTAAAAAATTGAAACTACGAGTGCTCATATGCTAATTGAAGCCTCTAGCAGGACACCAAACATAATAGGTTAATAACTCTAATGGAGACAGGAGAGTACAACTTTTTTTCAATAAAATCGTCATCATAAGTATCTTTTAAATTAAAATAATATATGAAACANTTTTCATCGTGTCTCCAGAGATATTAGCCGCCATTGGTGTTAACAAGCATAACAGACTGAATGAAACTACAGGGATGTGTAGACGGAAAGAACAAGAATGAAAATTTCATATGAAGAAATTCTGAAATATTGTACAATAGAAAATCGTAAAAAATTGAAACTACGAGTGCTCATATGCTAATTGAAGCCTCTAGCAGGACACCAAACATAATAGGTTAATAACTCTAATGGAGACAGGAGAGTACAACTTTTTTTCAATAAAATCGTCATCATAAGTATCTTTTAAATTAAAATAATATATGAAACAAAAAAACAAAGAAATAAATCTATATCAAATCATATGAACTTTTTGTCAATAGGATCATCATCATGAGCATGTTTTAAACTAGAAATAAACTAGGATAAAAAAAATGAAGCAAAACAACATCAATACGTAAAGATTTTTATATTTACATTTCTATATTTGATGTCTTAAGAGAATTGTTCTTAGGATGGTTGAAGTTTGTGTTGTGGATGTGGGTACAATGCTTCTGTCCTTCAAATATTTAACTGCAATTTCAAAACTCTTAAGCTATGTTTGGATGCTGAGAATTTGAGTGGAATGGAAAAAAGTTAAAAAAGNATATGAAACAAAAAAACAAAGAAATAAATCTATATCAATACATATGAACTTTTTGTCAATAGGATCATCATCATAAGCATGTTTTACACTAGAAATAAACTAGGAGAAAAAAAATGAAGCAAAGCAACATCAATACGTAAAGATTTTTATATTTACATTTATATATTTAATGTCTTAAGAGAATTGTTCTTAGGATGGTTGAAGTTTGTGTTATGGATGTGGGTACAATGCTTCTGTCCTTCAAATATTTAGCTGCAATTTCAAAACTCTTAAGCTATGTTTGGATGCTGAGAATTTGAGTGGAATGGAAAAAAGTTAAAAAAGCTCAAATCATCGACCACAAATTCATAAGCAATCCATAGATTATTGGGATTTTATTTATTCCCTTCATTTTACTTCAATCCAATCAAAGTCCTAGCGTCTACAGGTTTATAAAGTTCGAAGTTATAATGAATTTCAACCATATGAATATTTAAATCTGTAAATGAAGCACTTGAAAAGTAATATACAGTAATGTAATAGGCTTTAGGTACTCACCATTGATTAAGCGACTGAGAGGCACTTGTGCTTGCTTTCCTATAGAGAGAATAAGGTTTTTAATTCCTCTAATGATATTAACATCATTAGACTCTCTAGAACCCTGAAACGTCTTCCCTCCCACCTTTCATCTCAAGATCCATGTGAAGCTTTTTTGGCTTTTTCCAGAGAGTCGTATTCCATATTTTCCAAAACTGTTTGCATGGGTAACTTCGGACTTTATGTGGGTATTTTTATGTAAAGTTAAGTTGATTAAGCGCCTATTGATTTAGTTATATTTATGTCCTAACTGCTGGATTGTTTTCATTACCAATGCTTGCTCTTTGCTTCATCTTGCTATGGCTTACATTTTCAGTCCTTTTGCAAGGATTTTGATTTTCTAATATTGATATACAACAAATGTGAGCGAGTTATTTTGATAAACTTTTTAATGAAGTTTCTGAAAATATGATCAATCTTAGTGATCTTAATATTGTTAATAATAATAAAATGTTTCACTTTTACCGTCGCATTAATAAAAAAGAAATTGAGGAGGTTTTAAAGAAAACAAAGGGTGGAAATTTTGTAGGACCTGATGATATCCCAATTGAAGTGTGAAAATTTTTAGGAGATATGGGAGTTTCTTGGCTTACTAAACTTTTTAATATTACTTTAAAAACTAAAAAGATACCTGAGAAGTGGAGGTAGAGTATTTTGGTCCCCATTTTTAAGAATAAAGGGGACGCACAAGAGTGTGCAAATTATAGAGGAATTATTGATGTGTCATACTTTAAAATTATGGGAGTGGGTAATTGAACATAGGTTAAGACGTATTACAAAGATTTCTCATAATCAATTTGGATTATGCCAGGCAGGTCTACTATGGAAGCTGTACATTTATTGAGAGGTTTGATGGAGAAGTTCAGAGATAATAAGGAAGATCTACATTTGATTTTTATTGATTTAGAAAAAGCTTACGATAAGGTTCCAAGAGATATCCTTGAAGAGTTTCTTGAGAAGAAAGATGTTGATATGATTTATATTCAAGTCATTAAAGATATGTATACTAGAGTTCCTGAGAAGAAATGTGTTGATATGACTTATATTCAAGTCATTAAAGCTATGTATACTAAAGTTGTGGAAGAAAGAAAGAAAGGTGTTGATATGACTTATATTCAAGTCATTAAAGATATGTATACTAGAGCTGTTACGAGAAAGGTGTTGATATGACTTATATTCAAGTCATTAAAGATATGTATACTAGAACTGTTACTTGTGTTATGTTGATATGACTTATATTCAAGTCATTAAAGATATGTATACTAGAGTTGTTACTTGTGTTCCGTTGATATGACTTATATTCAAGTCATTAAAGATATGTATACTAAAGCTGTTACTTGTGTTCAGAGGATTGACAAAATATTTTCCTATTTCTGTTGGTTTACATCAGGGATCGACTTTAAGCCAGAGGATTGACAAAATATTTTCCTATTTTTGTTGGATTACGAGAGTTCTCGAGAAGAAATGTGTTGATTGACTTATATTCAAGTCATTAAAGATATGTATACTATTTGTTACTTGTGTTCGAACTGAAGGAGGATTGACCAAATATTTTCCTAGTTCTGTTGGATTATTGTGTTGATATGACTTATATTCAAGTCATTAAAGATATGTATACTAGAGTTGTTACTTGTTTGACTTATATTCAAGTCATTAAAGATATGTATACTATTTGTTACTTGTGTTCGAACTGAAGGAGGATTGACCAAATATTTTCCTAGTTCTGTTGGATTAGGAAGAAAGAAAGAAAGGTGTTGATATGACTTATATTCAAGTCATTAAAGATATGTATACTAGAGCTGTTACGAGAAAGGTGTTGATATGACTTATATTCAAGTCATTAAAGATATGTATACTAGAACTGTTACTTGTGTTATGTTGATATGACTTATATTCAAGTCATTAAAGATATGTATACTAGAGTTGTTACTTGTGTTCCGTTGATATGACTTATATTCAAGTCATTAAAGATATGTATACTAAAGCTGTTACTTGTGTTCAGAGGATTGACAAAATATTTTCCTATTTCTGTTGGTTTACATCAGGGATCGACTTTAAGCCAGAGGATTGACAAAATATTTTCCTATTTTTGTTGGATTACGAGAGTTCTCGAGAAGAAATGTGTTGATTGACTTATATTCAAGTCATTAAAGATATGTATACTATTTGTTACTTGTGTTCGAACTGAAGGAGGATTGACCAAATATTTTCCTAGTTCTGTTGGATTATTGTGTTGATATGACTTATATTCAAGTCATTAAAGATATGTATACTAGAGTTGTTACTTGTGTGAGAAAGGTGTTGATATGACTTATATTCAAGTCATTAAAGATATGTATACTAGAACTGTTACTTGTGTTATGTTGATATGACTTATATTCAAGTCATTAAAGATATGTATACTAGAGTTGTTACTTGTGTTCCGTTGATATGACTTATATTCAAGTCATTAAAGATATGTATACTAAAGCTGTTACTTGTGTTCAGAGGATTGACAAAATATTTTCCTATTTCTGTTGGTTTACATCAGGGATCGACTTTAAGCCAGAGGATTGACAAAATATTTTCCTATTTTTGTTGGATTACGAGAGTTCTCGAGAAGAAATGTGTTGATTGACTTATATTCAAGTCATTAAAGATATGTATACTATTTGTTACTTGTGTTCGAACTGAAGGAGGATTGACCAAATATTTTCCTAGTTCTGTTGGATTAGGAAGAAAGAAAGAAAGATATGACATATATTCAAGTCATTAAAGATATGTATATTAGAGCTATTACTTGTGTTCGAACTAATGAAAGATTGACCAATTATTTTCCTTTTTCTGTTGGATTACATCAGGGATCAACTTTAAGCCCATATCTTTTTGCTTTAGTTATGGATATCTTACTGGGTTACAGGAGGATGTACCTTGGTGCATGTTTTTTGCTGATGATATCTTTCTCGTGGATAAGATGAGAGAAAAAACCTGAGAAAAACATGAATTATGGATGTCTACATTGAAGTTTAAAAGCCTTCATTTGAGTAGAACTAGAACTAAATACATGGAAGTAATTTTAGTAGTAGTAGCTATAATGACAGAAGTGTAACTTTGGGTGATCAAATTATTAAAAATGTGAACGGTTTATATTTCTCGGTTATGTTGTTCAAAGCGATGGTGATATAGATGGGAATGTTAATATTAGAATTCAAGTTGATTGGTTGAAGTGGAGGAATGCTTTGGGCCTTTTGTTTGATAGAAAAATACCCCTTAGATTGAAAGGAAAATTTTATAAGATTGTGGCGAGACCTGAAATACTCTATGGCGTTGAATGTTGGCATTTAAAAGAGAAGCATAATGCTAAGTTAAGTGTTGTCAAGATAAGAATGATTAGGTGGATGAGTGGCTTTACACTTAGAGACAAAATGCGAAATGAATATCTCCGTGATAGGGTTGGTGTAGCTCCAGTGACGGACAAAGTTAGATAGAGTCATCTTAGACAGTTTGGTCACATTAAACGTCGAACATCTGATGATCCGATTAGGAGATTAGATGTTTTAGATTCAATTTATGTTAAGAAAGCCAGAGGTAGACCTAGGAAGACTTGGGCTTATTGTATAAAAAATTATCTTAATTTATTAGAACGAACACTAAATAGGACACAATGGAGAAAAGGATTCATGTAGCCGACCCCACGTAGTGGGATTAAGGCTTTGTTGTTGTATTTATTTCATTTTTTCTAGTTTTAATTCACTCAAAAAAAGTAAGTCATGCCCTATGTTAAACTCTCAAGTATATCTATCGAGCTTGAATTTACTAATCATTTGCGTGTTATCTCTTATGAAAACAAGATAATTCAGATAAAAAACAATAAGGTTTCTCTATCCATCTGTTATTTATGTAAAGGATTCTCTTGATGACATTATTCAAAATTATTAGTTTTGAAGCAAGTAAGGTTTCTTCATCCATCTTGCACAATTCATCTGGTATTTATAAATATTTCATGCTCAGAGTGCTTCTTTCAAATTATATATTACCTTTTTCAACTCCAAAAATTTTATTTATGCCATTTTTATACTACCTATAAAGTGTTACAAAGACTTCCTTTCCAAGAAAGAAGATTTGATGTCCATTGAAAGAATGTTCCATTGAACTTGAGCTGCAATAGATAATATCAATCTTTTAGTTTCCATATGGTTAATGGGAGCAGATTTCTTGCTGTATTCGATGGATATTTCTTGCTTATTTTCTATAGCCACCAATCCTGGTATGTATATATATTTTTTCATGTCTTTATTGACATTTGTTATTTTTAAAAAAATCCACTTCACATCGATGAATTTATGGCCTTTCGAAAGTGTGACAAGTTTCCACGTCCATTCCTTTATGTGAACTTGCTTTTTGTCATTTTGAACCTTCTTCAATTTTTTGTTTAATATAAATTTCATATTATGTCGATTTTTGATTTTCAAGAAGACAAATGAGGTTAAGCTTATTGGTCACATCGATTGTATATCTCTTACAAACTTCAAGTTCACTATTGTCTTAAACTATTTTTGAAGCAAGAGCTGATGGCGACAATTTTTCGAAGATTTAAGCACAATGCAATTCACGGGTTTTCGAAGATTTAAGCACAATGCAAATCACGGGTGTTCTATTTTGCTTCACTGCTCCAACTGTAATGCAAACAATATTGTTTATGATTAGAATGCCTTAAGCTGTATATAATATGTGCATTATTTGTGCATGCAATAACGATTTAGGCAAAAAAAAAAAAAAACCATCAAGTAAGAATTTCAACAGATATAGTAGTACTTTAAATAATAGTGATTTTCAAATATTTAAAAGAATAAGAGAAAGGAAAAAAGTGAATTCTGCTTGAATTGACCCTGCCCGAACTTATAAATATGCTTATTAGTTGTTCATTTGGATGATTCCCGGTTGAGACTTCCAGAGTCTCTTAAGAAACAAGACAGTTCACTCTTGTTAGAATTTAGAACTATTCTTAATAAATCTCAGTCCATATCAAAACTATGCTAGATCAGTGTTCTTAGTGATTTGATGAATTTCGTCAAGATGTCACCTTACTTGGTCTCCTGCCCTACTTTGACTTGTTGTTCATCTTCCTTCCCTCGTGATGCTTCATTAATGTGTGGGTATACACTGTCATTGAGATGTTGATCACCTTTGCTTACAAAATAGCTGATATTTCTGCTTGTTTGTTTTTTCTTGCTCGTTTTCTTGTTGTTTTCAAATTTTAAATCTTTAAACAATCATCTCATTGATGACTCGTGGACCAACATTTTTTGTTGTTAACCTAATGTTATCTTTTACTTGGAGGGGGATGATATCATGGTTTTATATTTTACTAGTAATGTGAATTTGATTTACGAATTAAGATATGACATTTTTCTTCCATGTTTTAACATAAACACTGAAAGTATGTGAGATTTTGGGTTTAATTCTGTTATAGAAAGCAATAAATCTGAACCTTATATATTAGGAAGCTTGTATATTAGGCAACCTAATTAGAGGTGATCTAATTACAGGATCTTTTCTATATTAGAGTTATTCCTAATCTAGAGAGTTGGGAGTATATATAAATATGTAATATATATTTTCAATTATAAATAAGGAAAGAGGAAGAATTCTCGTTAGATGATATAAAAGGCTTGTTGGATTGTTTCACTTGTGCTGCTTCATTTGGCATTGTCTATGTCGATCGAATGAATCGACGTCTTTAGCTTCAGCATCACTAGATGTCTTCGGCTTCGTCATTTGTATTGTCTAACGGAGTGATCTACATTTTTAGTTTTTTCTTCGATTTCGTTCAAAGGCTTTGTCGGTTTCGTCAGCTTAGGTTGGGGTTTTTTAGAACATTTGGCATTAGTTGGTGTGTGTTTGTCTTCCGTATTCGTTGAGGTTTTATAGAACCTTTAGCTCATTCATGTGCTTAATAAAACTACCTTTGGGATTCATTATTCATTGATTCAATCTCCTTGAATATTTGGTGATAATCATGGTTGGATTAGAAATATATTATGATTAGTTTGGTTTCATCTGTGGCTAAAATATAGATTACAAACATATTAAGGAAACCACCTGTGGGATTCGGTGATTTAATCTCCTTGAATATTTGGTGATAATTATGACTGTGGATTAGAAACATATTATGATTAGTTTGGTTTCATCTGTGATTAAAATTGTAGATGAAAAGGTAAATAACATCAATTATTTTTATTGGAATAAAGTTGTGAGCCTCTATTTAAAGAGTATTTCTCAAGAAAGTCACCTCATTGATAATTTTCCAGTTTAGTTTAATCTGAATTATTTCGAGTTGATAAGAATTGATGCCCAAATTTTAATACAAATATGGAACTCTATCGAACTCAATCAATATGGTCATATTACTCATTGTAATCATGTTAAAGATACAATGGAAGAATTGACATTTGTGTTTTATGGGAGAGAATATTTCTTGAATCTTTGATGTATGTAAATAGTTCTATCGAGCTAAATAACATGATTAATCACTTAACACGTATCACATGTACTTCAAATATGTTTATGAAGAATTAAATACACTATTGTCCTTCAGTATTGATGTTCGAATTCAACACTTAAAGAGAACAAATAACTATTATGAGTTTTTTTGTTGGCCTCAACTTAGTACAAATATGTCAAATCACAGATCCTATATGACCTTAGATGTACTATTTTGAGGGAAACTTATACTAAAGTACTACGTACGATTCCAAGTTCTCATTATCTCATTCATACAACTTAGTGCTCTTGCTAGTAAAAAAAATACAAACATCAGTAAACCTTAGTCTCAGGATAATTTAGTGTGCTATTACGGTCATGAACCTGGTCATACGAAGATGACATGATAGAAGTTGCTCATAAAGAACAGAAGGGTTCTAAATTATAGTAATCTCACATGGTTAGTACTAATGAGGCCTCTCAAAGCCAGATTCTCTCGATCTTTGCAAATAAAATGCTATGTTCATCAAATTTTAGGAAGCATCCAAGAAATCCCCATCTATCACTTCCCTTTCTGAGTCAGGTAGTAATGATACTTGTCTTCTTTTCTCTTACACACAATTGTTCATTGATTTTAGTGCTTTAGATCACATGAAAGACAATGCAAAACTCTTTTCTATCTTTTAGAAGCACCTTTATTCCATTAATTTAGTTGATGGATCTTCCTCTAATATTCTTGGTTCTGACATCATCAATGTTACACCCACTTTGTCTCCAACTTTTGTCCTTAGCTTATCTCAATTCACTTTTAATCTTATTTTTGTTTGTAAAATTATATGTACTCTTAATTATTTTATTTTACTCTTTTCCTATTATTGTCTATTTCAAGATCTTATGACGAAAAAGGTTATTGATAGATTACGAGAATCGGGGGCTATACATTTGGATAATGATGTACCTCTACTCATATCCTGTTTTAATACCTTATCTTCTTTTGAGATCCATTGTCGATTAGGACATCCATTACTTTCAATGCTAAAAAAGTTATATCCTTAGTTTTAAAAACTATTATCTTTTAATTGCTCTGTCAATTTGCTAAACATCATCGTTTGTATTATGTTCCTATAGTTAATAAAAATAATAATTAATAGTTTTGAGTTGGTCATTTTGATGTTTGGGGATCCTATCCTATTTTTTCTAATAAATTTTAATTTTTTTGTTACTTTTGTGGATGATTTTTTTCGTATGACCTGGCTTAAAATGAAATCTCGTATTGAGTTTGTCATATTTTCAATCTTTTTATGCTAAAATCAAAACTCAATTCAATATTTTAGTTAAGATTTTGAGAAGTGATAATGCCTGAGAATATTTTTATATACCCTTTAAGACGTAAATGACACAAAACCGGATGTTTCCACCAATCATCCTACTTCGATACTCCATCCCAAAATGGAGTAGCTGAACGGAAAAATAAAGATGGCTAGAGCTCTTTTGTTTCAAACGAATACGCCTAAATAATTTTGGGTTGATACAGTTTATGCTGCATGTTTTTTAATTGATCAAATTCCTTCTATAGTCTAAAGAGTCAAACAACCTTTTAAGTTTTTTTATAACTAAATCTCTCTTTTCTATTGAACCACACATATCTGTATGCACTTGTTTTGTTTGTGATACTCATCCACAAGTTTCTAAACTAGACCCTATGCCATTAAGGTGTGTTTTTCTAGGATATTTTTGTTTGCATAAAGGGTATTGATGTTTTTCCTCTCTTAAATAGGTACATAATTCTGCTGATGTAAACATTCATGAACAAACTACATTCATTAGTGACTTAATGATGCCTACATTCTCACAGGATTTTGATGAGTGTGGGCTCCAAAAATTCAAACCTGCGTCGAGAGCTTAAGTCTTAAGTTCCTGGTCAAATTTTTAGAAGACAGATTATATATTAGATAAAACACTACATAGAGATTTCACTCACATGTTGTTAGGAATTCAAGATCGGGAGTTCAAGGTTTCTCATAGGCACAAACTCCTGTGGTTAATTACCTCTCCCAATAACGGGAGAATATTTTTGATTAAGATTAGTCATTAGGTGTTAAGTATAACATTAGCTTAGAAGCACATGGTGGGGAAAAGATGACAAATCTAATCAAGATCCAATGGTTCTGTCGTCTCAGGTTTTCATAATCCCTGGTCTACTTTTCAGTGGAGGTAGTCGGCCCAGCCTGATAGAGTGACTCTTGTTAGCAATCATGGGTTGCTTCATCCAAGTGAATTTTGTAGATTCAAGATGAGTGTTTGTCTAAGGGGATTAATCTAAGTCAACCTTAGTTTACATAGTGTTTTGTGATATAACAAATATACTCTATAATTCACAACTCAAAAAAAGCAGATTTTCATTGAAGAATATAAGGGTTATGACTGTGACAGTAATATAATTGTGTCATTTGGTGGCAATTACCCAGTCAGAAGGCCATAGTCTTATGATATTAACCCTTTGTGAGATGAAGTTAATTAAAAGTTTATGACTTTCGATAACTATTGTGGATGATGGATGAATTTTTCTTTTAATTTTTAAGTGATTGAATTTTAACCTGAACATTTTAATCTATTTGATTTAAGTTTTTATATTATTTATTTTAATTTGAATGTCTTAATTTGTTATTTTGAGAAACTTGATTTGAAAAATGATCCATCCCATTGAGATTTTCAGTCAACACGGTCATCATTAAGGAAAATATAACTTAAATATCATTAAAAGTAATTGTCATGTTGACTACAGTCATCGTGAGGAGGATCAGATTGACATATTTTGAGCTCAATTTTGTCAACCTTGTCCTAATTAGGAGGAGGATCAGACCGACTCGGCGGAGGCTCAATTTTGTCAACTCCAGTTCCTGCGGCGAGGAGGATCAGATTGGCTAAAGTGTGAGACTTATGACTTTTCCCTATATGCAAGATGACCCATTTAACAGTTTGTGCAATTTGGCAATTTTGAAGTTGGTATTTGAGTATAAGATTTTTGCAAAGCTATAGGATATTTGTACTCTTGTCAAAGAAAATTAGTTTTGAACTTATGCCTTTGTGTGGCCGTGTGACATTCTCAGACGATTAAGTTTAAGAATTTAGAGCGATTGTCATAGCGCATATGGTAGTTTAGTACTTATAGCATGTGATTCATAGTGTATTTATATGCTTTGCACCGAGTTTAAGGCATTTGATGTTCTTCAAGGTGGTATGCTTGACTCGATATTAACAAGCTTATGCACAAATCTTAAAAAAACTCAACATTCTTCAATGTGGTATACTTGACTCGACGTTAATAATCTTAGGAATATGCAAACTATTCCCAATAAGATTTTATTTTGGGTTCCTAAAGTTTGCATTTTGTCTGCTATTACAGTAGTGGTGTAGATCCAATGGCGAGTGTGCATGATTTTGCCCAAGACCTTCTAGTCAAACACCTTCTGTTCGCTTGTGTAGTTGGGTTGTGAAACTGGCGGTGAGCCTGCGAGATTTTGCTCAAGGCCTTCTAATGAAATACATTCTGTTGGCATGTGTGGTTGGGTTGTGGATCCGGTGGCGTGCGAAGCGAATAAAGACTTTAATTGTGTATTTTTCAACCATTGCAATTCACGTGGAGTAATTTGTATTATGTTATGGATGTTTCATTTCATATTCAAGTAATCCCCTCGTATTTCTAATAGATGGTTCTAATAACTTTAGTTAGCTGATTGAAAGCTCCATTTGCACTTATAGGTTAGCTAGTGTATTCATCCCAAGTTTCATGTGAGCTCGTTGACGAGGTGCCAAATATCGTGTAAATCTTGTACATATTTAATTTAGATTCAACTTTACTATTTTGAGCTTATTTATAAATTGCAATTCTTGATTTTACTCTTAATTTGTAGTTTCAGAGCTTTATTTGGTTATATTTTAGTCCAAATAAATTCAATTTAGTTGTTCATTTATGATCGGTGTTCAGACAAAAATCCAATAGCATTTCGGCAGCCTCCCAACATCATCCTGCTTTGGGGGGCTATATCGGTAAACTGAGACCTTCCACACTTAAAAAATATGTATAGTCAGTGTCTTTTGACACTGCGGTCTGGGGTTCTTCAAAAGTCATCATGCTTAAAAAAATGTGCATTGAGCTTCGTTTATATGCATAAAAATGACAAGGCGCACACACTCAACCATTCCCATCATATTGGCATGACACAAACTTGTCTTTAACCTTTAACCTATCATGTTTAAAAAAATGTGCACGGGACTCGAGATACTGCAAATAAAACAATATATATAGATGTTTCTCGTGCCAAAACCAAGAGAACAAATATTTTTATTTTGGCCACACAACAACCTTTGAAACACTTCTTTATTTATGCTCTTCTTCACTTCACCAATGGATGCGCCCATTACTTCCAAGCTTCCATACTGTCTCAGAAGACACTTTGAGTCATCCAGATCAAATTGGTCCTTGCATTTACATGGCTCCACTGGAAGTTCTGGTTTTACAACAGACATTTGTGACTCTTCAATCCAACTCATCCTTTCTCCTCATCTCAACAGCAAAGCTAATAATGATGAAAGAAGCCATCGGTAGATTTGACGACACAATCTGAACTTGACAGATTTTTACCTCTTGCTTGTCAAGGGCATGAAAATCCTTGTGGTGCAGAACCACGAAGCATAACTGGACTAGAAGTCTCCACCGGCCCTCAAAGTGAGGTGGTAGCAAATCTAGGCCTGCTAGTAGATGAGACAGGGTAGTGCAGGCAAGGGTACGTGAGCTTCGGCTTAGTAAATGAGGAGCTGCGTGTTATGTGCTGTCCGTGAGGGAGATAGAGTAACTTCTGGTTGCAGAGATGTGATGGGATGCAGACAGAAGATAGCTGAGAGGATGCAGGCGACAAAGAGGCTGGAAATGTTTGTTTGTAAGGTTGCTGCATCTGCTTGGTGGTTGGGGTGGGGGGGAAGCTGTGCTGTGGGCATGGAGAGGAAGTGGTTTGCATGCAGGTGCAAGCAGGGAGACAAGGCTAGCAACTGAAGCGTTGCATTTCGTTGAAAGGAGCTGCAAGCTACGGGTATCTGCATGAAGGAGAGTGCTTTCGGTTGCTGAGCCGAGGCGTGTGAGGTGGAGCAAGCCGGTTTGATCGAATGATTAGCTACAGGTCTGTGAGAAAGAAGCTAGGTCAGTGGGGGATTTTTTATAGGAGTGGACGCTTGCTGTAGTGTATGGGAGATATGGGGAGAAGAACACAGCTCGAACTGCGTGGAGCAGAGATCCGAGGCTTGTAGCTGTGGGAGCTATGGTTTGAGCAGCAAGAGAGTTCAAGCATGGAGGAGGAAACTGCGGGCCTTTCTCTTTGAACAAATAAGAGAANCGTGCAGGTGCAAGCAGGGAGACAAGGCTAGCAACTGAAGCGTTGCAGTTCATTGAAAGGAGCTGCAAGCTACGGGTATCTGCATGAAGGAGAGTGCTTCCGGTTGCTGAGCCGAGGCGTGTGAGGTGGAGCAAGTCGGTTTGATCGAATGATGAGCTGCAGGTCTGTGAGAAAGAAGCTATGTCAGTGGGGGATTTTTGATAGGAGTGGACGCTTGCTGTAGTGTATAGGAGATATGGGGAGAAGAACCCAGCTCGAACTGCGTGGAGCAGAGATCCGAGGCTTGTAGCTGTGGGGAGCTACGGTTTGAGCAGCAAGAGAGTTCAAGCATGGAGGAGGAAACTGCGGGCCTTTCTCTTTGAACAAATAAGAGAATGGATGCAAGAAGCTTATGGGATAGGGAAGAACGTTAGAGGAAGAACTATATCTTTTTTTTAATAAAAAAAAAGAGTGGGAAATTTTGATTGGACGGAGAAGCGATATGGCCATGGGCAAGGCATNGAGAACTATATCTTTTTTTTTTAATAAAAAAAAAGAGTGGGAAATTTTGATTGGACGGAGAAGCGATATGGCCATGGGCAAGGCATGGGATTGGTTGGTGCCTTCACATGGCTTTAGATAGAAGAAATTGATGGCCCTTATATTATTATTTTTATTAATTTTAAGTTATGATTTATGTGTTGTCGGCTTACTTATCAAAGCCTAGTAATATGGGTGTCCTCCCAAGTTAAATTCGACGTTAAAAACAGGCTTACTCAATCTGTTTAAGATCGAAAGTTGTTTTAATGAATTTTAGTGACGGTCAAGACGAGGAGTTGAAACTGCACTTGTCTGCCGACAATCTATTATTTTCTTCATGTTCTTTTCGATCATAAAAGACCACTCTTTTAGCAATTTGGACGCTATGAATGCACTCATACAATTAATTTCACAAGTCGATGATGTTTCTAGTGTTTTTGAGCACGATCGAGGCATTTCATGTTGATCGCGTGACGTTGCATTCATCTTCATCACTTTTATTATGTTTGATCGACTCATTTTGTGGATTAGATGGGGTCAACAATGAGTTGTTGATGTATTGCATCATAAGTTCAGATCCTACTCTAGCTCCACCCCAAGTGCCTCAGCCTAGACCTCCTATCAATAATGTTTACTCAAGAAGAACTCATCTCCCTGATCCGAGTTCAACACCGTTGTTATCTTTCTTAGTGGATCCTCCTCCTAATGATCTTGATTTACGCATTGATCTTCAAAACAGTAAACGTCAATGTGCCTATCCCATTTTTTCTTGTGTTAATTATAAGCAGTTTATCTTCCACTTCTCACTCCTTTTGTGGCTTCTCTTGACTCTCTTGAGGTTCCAAGATATGTTCAACAAATATTCTGGGTGGCGGGCAGCGATGCTTGATGAGATGAATGCCATGACTAAAAATGGCACTTGGGAACTAGTTGAATTATCTTATGGAAAGAAGTTTTTTGACTGTTAGTGGGTCTTTGCAGTTAAGTTTCATTCTGATGGATTTGTAGCTTGTCTCAAAGCTTAGTTGGTTGCCATGGGCTATGCACAAACTTATGTGATTGACTACTTGGACAAATTCTCTCCGGTTGCTAAGTTCACTTCAGTTTGCCTACTTCTAACCTTGACTACAATGAGTAATTGGCCCCTGCACAAGCTGAATGTGAAGAATGCTTTTTTGCATGTTGATCTTTTAGAAGATGTATACATAGGGCAACCTCCTGGGTTTGTTGCACAGGGGGAGTGGGAAAGTATGTTCTCTTCAGAAATCCTTATATGGATTAAAGCAAACCCTCGAGCATGGTTTGGAAAATTTAACCAAGTAGTAGAAGGGCTTCAAATGTAGAAAAGCAGAAGCAATCACATTGTATTTTATAAGCAATATGCTTCGGGAATCATTATATTGGTGGTTTATGTTGATTATATTATTATTAATGGAAGTGATGTGTAGGGAATCTTATCATTGAAAGCATTTCTTCAAAAAAGTTCAACACTAATGATTTGGGTTCCTTGAAATACTTCTTGGGGATTGAGGTATCAAGGAGCAAGTAGGGTATCTTTTTATCTCAATGGACGTATGTGTTAGATTTGTTAGCTAGAATTGAGAAATTGAGGGTCAAATCATGCATTACTGTGATGCATCTTAATCAACAACTTATTAAAGATGGATAATTTTTTAATGACCCTGAAAAGTATAGGAAGTTAGTAGAAAATCTAAACTACCTCATAGTAACTCGTCCTGACATTGTGTATTCAATTAGTCGACAATCTATCATTACTTAGCTTTGGAACAAAAACTCTATTACCTTAAGGGAGCTCTTGGACAAGGTATTTTATATTCAGGATCATGGGCATAAAAATATTGAATTTTTTTTTCTCTTCCGGATTGGCTAAGTTCCAAGATTGATTGAAGATCCATTACTGGATATTGCGTCTTTATTGGTGATAATTTGGTCTCTTGGAAGAGTAAAAAATAGAATGTAGCACCGCGATCCAGTACGGAGTATAAGTATCGAGCCATGGCATAAACTTAAAGTGAATTGATGTGAGTCTCCAACTCTTGACCGAAATAGGTTTTAAGATAGTTTTAGCAAAACTATGGTGTGATAACTAAATTGCAATTCATGTTGCCTCAAATCTTCTCTTTCATAAACGAATTAAACACATTGAGATAGATTGTCATTTTATCATGAAAAGATTTAACAAAATTTAATTTCTAAAGCTCATGTAAAGACTGGGAAACAACTAGGGGATATTTTCATGAAGGCCTTTATTGGAGCTAGGGTTACTTATTTTTGTAACAAGCTGGACATGATGAAATTTGATATTAGGCAACCTGAGTAGAAGAGATCTAATTACATGGTTTTTTCTATACTAGAGTTGTTCTTAATCTAGAGAGTTGAGAGTGTATATAAATATGTAATATATGTTTTCAATNGCATGATGAAATTTGATATTTGGCAACCTAAGTAGAAGAGATCTAATTACATTGTCGTTTCTATGCTAGAGTTGTTCTTAATCTAGAGGGTTGAGAGTGTGTATAAATATGTAATATATGTTTTCAATTGTGAAAAAAAAAGAGGAACCTTTCACACTACAAATTCTATATTAAATATTTGCAATATTTGTTAGATTAAAAATACTGAGTGATTGGCTATCCACCCATAATTTTTGAGTTTTTTGTGTTGGAAATGGTTATCAATAGTGCATTTAGCTTATTGTGATTCTTTTTTTAATTCACACTACCTAACTAGTGCTATCAACGTTGATTTTTCGTTTTGGATGGAGTCCATGCATTTTGTAGCTCCCGTTAGTTCTTTCACGGTTCAAATGCTGATGATTTTAATGATTCATCAACGGACTCAAGTCCTAGGTGCATGATTACGTATTACTTAATGAAGCTTCTATTTGAGGGCGACTGCTCGATGTGGAGGTCCTCTCATGTGAGAAGGGAAAGTGCTAGGCACTTGAGAGTTTCGATTTAGTCGTAAATCATAATAGTTGAAGAGAATTTTGATATATAAATACAAAATTGTTGTTTCTTACGCGAAAGCTTAAGTTTTTAGGTTGAAAGTATGAATGCATCTAACCCAACTTCTTCCCTTCTATGGTGCCTGCTCATTGACTGAAAAAAAAATCTCAGAATTTTTTATTTGCTTGAGAGTTTGGATATCATGAAGTTAATATGATTGTATTTTCTAATGACTAGTAGAAAAACTGTGGCACAAACTTTTAATTTAGACTTTTTCTGATCCGAGCTATTGCTGTATTAGTTTTTCTAGCCATACGTTTTTGAGCCAACAGTGAAATAATCAACTTCAACCCCTCTTATGTTGCACGGAGCTCAACTATAGAACCAAACCTCTGCCGACTGGTCTAGCAATGACATGGAATTTAAACTTGTCTCAAGAGCCTCACAACTCTGTACTTCTGAACTTTCTTCTGTTCCTTTTTCTTTTAAGATTAAAAAGTCTTTTGAGACCCTTAAACTATGAAAGTCATGGTGCCATAATATGACAATTTTTACAACATAGTGTTCTCACCACTCCTCTTTTATCTTCAAACAATTTCCACTGATTTGGCGGTTGCTGAGGCCCCGTTATCTCTTATTACAATTCTGAAAACTTTAAAAACTCCTTTACTTCTTCTTTTGTTAGCTTTTACATGGCAGGCTTCTATACTTCGAAATGCTGCAAAACAGAATTTTTGCTTTGCAGGTCAATTATATTGCTTAGTAGTTAAGTGAAGCCAGATGTTCTTCTATGAGACCCACAAAGCAATTAATACAAATAAAAATAACACTTCACAACATTTGCAATCCTCAGGGTGTTTTTTTTTTTTAAATTTTATTGTATTTTTTGGGGAATCTTTTAGGAAAGATGTTACTCCTCTATGTTCTGAATTTTTTAAGCTAGTGATGTTTTCATTGATGTTTTGAAGCCAATAATGTTTCATGCGGCGAGGTTGGGAATGCAAATATATATTTTTCTTGTTCTTCATTGCATTTCCGTTCCATCCACCGGGGAAGAAGGAATCACCTAGTCTCAACCGCATTGCCTGAAAATTCTCCATCAATAATTTTAGCAGCCANCATACATATATATATATCTATATATACACACATACATATATATATCTATATATACATACATACATATATATATCTATATATACATACATACATATATATATNATATATATATATATATATATATATATATCACTTTTTTTATGAAAGGTATATGCTGAATTATCATCAAAATCTTATTTAAAATAGTATTCAAATTTTATAACTTAATTGGAGATGAATATATTATATAATTAATTAATATTATATTACCTTAGAATAAATTAAATTTCAATGAGTTTTTTTTTTTTTTTTTCTGCCTATATTGCTTTTCTCTGCTCCATATCGTTACACATATGCATACCACGCCATTTATAAGCTCAGTTTTAAGCGTGCCCAGGGGACTGAAATATAATGCCGCAGGATTTCCGTAAATAAGAGATAAAGCCGCAGGATTTCTTTTTTCAGCTGCAAAGAAAATGGAGTCCGCTTTGCTTACCTCATTAAGCCCCTTCTTTCCAAGAACAGGTAAAAAGCCCTTCTTTCTATATACTTTAATTTTTCTTGCCCATGATTGCCGACTGAAAGCTTGTTAACAAAATATTGAATTCATCATCTTTGAACGACTTTTCTATGGCAATGTTTTCTTTGACTTCATATGCCTGTGTTTTTCGTCTACGGCTTTATATTAGTTGTTTAACCTCCCCTAATTATTTGGACAATGCTCTGATTTCGTCTTCTCTTGTTTGACCGGGTTAGGCTAAAATATACACCAACAGTGACCAGAAAATTGCTCTATTTGCGCGTTTTATAAGCTTTTGATGGACTTCAGTTCTCAACCATGATTAAAATACTGAGTTTCTTTGCTGTATGCTACGAGGAATGCAAAAGAGTCTCTTAAGGATTGTATTGTTGAATTTTTCATGGATTTTGGTTTGGATGGAGAAGCTTTTTGTAGAAGGTTTGTGAATGTGCAGAAGGAAAATGGTGATAATCATATTTCTTTTGGCTTGTTAGTACTGAAATTATGTAGGAGGGTGGCAATGTTCCGTGCAACTGTGTTATATGGATACATTTGACAAATACCAGAAGAACAAGGATTTCTTCTATACACTGTAGTTTTCTGATCATAAATAATTCATGTAGGATCCGTATGGGTCTAGGTTACTTAGGGTGAGATGCACAATTGAAATACACAGAATATAATAATCTGTAGTTCACCAACTCTCAACTATAATAAAAAATAGTCTTTTTTAATGTGAATACATTAAACACACTCTTTTCATTTTGAACAATAAAGGAATTTTCGATGTGATCTGAAATTTTGCATTAAAAAAGTGAACAAATATAAAGTTCTAACAAATTATCAAGCTTCATTGTAAAAAAGGTTTTTGAAATATATTACACCAATCACCAAACAAGTGAATATCAAGAAAAATGTCAGATATCTCTCAATATAAGATCAATGTCTAATGCCAGCATAAGGAGACCTGCCCCTAGAAATAGCCGTCAAAGAATCCATATTCAAACACACCCACACATGCACTCACACACGCACAAAAGAATCGATGCATACTATAATTTTCTTACTCTACTTAATGTAATAAACTTTATATGCTTTAGGGCTCTTATGCATAACCCATGAAATATCCACAATAAGAAATTTCATTGGAACTTTTAGATCTATTTAAAAATTGCAAGATCCAATTCTACCAGTGTAAAAATAGGACTCAACTCTTGTTGTCCAAATTTGTTCACAATCTATATCCTCAAATGGAAATCCAAAGACGTGGCAATCTCTATACACGAGCCCTGCATGTAGTCCTTGTTGATGGAAAACCATTGCCGACATAGAAGGAAACCATGTATAGGAATCTTTAAAGATGTAAAAACTTTTCATCAACTTCTCTCGGTATCATTACAATTAGCAATCTCCTACTTCTTTACTATTATAGCATTATTGCTTTCATCGTGTCTCCAGAGATTTTAGCCACCATTGGTGTTAACAAGCATAACAGACTGAAACTACAGGGATGTGTAGATGGAAAGAACAAGAATGAAAATTTCATATGAAGAAATTCTGAAATATTGTACAATAGAAAACAGTAAAAAATTGAAACTACGAGTGCTCATATGCTAATTGAAGCCTCTAGCAGGATACCAAACATAATATGTTAATAACTCTAATGGAGACATGGAGACAGGAGAGTACAACTTTTTTTCAATAAAATTGTCGTCATAAGTATCTTTTAAATTAAAATAATCTATGAAACAAGAAAACAAAGAAATAAATCTATATCAATGCATATGAACTTTTTGTCAATAGGATCATCATCATGAGCATGTTTTACACTAGAAATAAACTAGGATAAAAATAATGAAGCAAAACAACATCAATACGTAAAGATTTTTATATTTACATTTATATATTTGATGTCTTAAGAGAATTGTTCTTAGGATGGTTGAATTTTGTGTTATGGATGTGGGTACAATGCTTCTGTCTTTCAAATATTTAGCTGCAATTTCAAAACTCTTAAGCTATGTTTGGATGCTGAGAATTTGAGTGGAATGGAAAAAAGTTAAAAAAAGCTTAAATCATCGACCACAAATTCATAAGTAATCCATAGATTATTGGGATTTTATTTATTCCCTACATTTTACTTCAATCCAATCAAAGTCCTAGCGTCTACAGGTTTGTAAAGTTCAAAGTTATAATGAATTTCAACCATATGAATATGTAAATCTGTAAATGAAGCACTTGAAAAGTAATATACAGTAATGTAATAGGCTTTAGGTACTCACCATTGATTAAGCGACTGAGAGGCACTTGTGCTTGCTTTCCTATAGAGAGAATAAGGTTTTTAATTCCTCTAATGATATTAACATCATTAGACTCTCTAGAACCCTGAAACGTCTTCCCTCCCACCTTTCATCTCAAGATCCATGTGAAGCTTTTTTGGCTTTTTCCAGAGAGTCGTATTCCATATTTTCTAAAACTGTTTGCATGGGTAACTTCTGACTTTATGTGGGTATTTTTATGTAAATTTAAGTTGATTAAGCGCTTATTAATTTAGTTATATTTATGTCCTAACTGCTGGATTGTTTTCATTACCAATGCTTGCTCTTTGCTTCATCTTGCTATGGCTTACATTTTCAGTCCTTTTGCAAGGATTTTGATTTTCTAATATTGATATGCAACAAATGTGAGTGAGTTATTTTGATAATTTTTTTAATGAAGTTTCTGAAAATACGATCGATCTTAGTGATTTTAATATCGTTAATAATAATAAAATGTTTCACTTTTACCGTCGCATTAGTAAAAAAGAAGTTGAGGAGGTTTTTAAAAAAACAAAGGGTGGAAATTCTGTAGGACCTGATGATATCCCAATTGAAGTGTGGAAATTTTTAGGAGATGTGGGAGTTTCTTGGTTACTAAACTTTTTAATATTATTTTAAAAACTAAAAAGATGTCTGAGGATTGGAGGTAGAGTATTTTGGCCCCCATTTTTAAGAAAAAATGGGACACACAAGAGTGTGCAAATTATAGAGGAATTATTGATGTGTCATACCTTAAAATTATGAGAGAGGGTAATTGAACATAGGTTAAGACGTATTACAAAGATCTCTCATAATCAATTTGGATTATGCCAGCCAGGTCTACCATGGAAGCTATACATTTATTGAGAGGTTTGATGGAGAAGTTCGGAGATAATACGGAAGGTCTGCATTTGATTTTTATTGATTTAGAAAAAGCTTACGATAAGGTTCCAAGAGATATCCTTTGGAGAGTTTCTTGAGAAGAAAGATGTTGATATGATTTATATTCAAGTCATTAAAGATATGTATACTAGAGTTCCTGAGAAGAAATGTGTTGATATGACTTATATTCAAGTCATTAAAGCTATGTATACTAAAGTTGTTTGTGTTGATATGACTTATATTCAAGTCATTAAAGATATGTATACTAGAGTTGTTACTTGTGTGAGAAAGGTGTTGATATGACTTATATTCAAGTCATTAAAGATATGTATACTAGAACTGTTACTTGTGTTATGTTGATATGACTTATATTCAAGTCATTAAAGATATGTATACTAGAGTTGTTACTTGTGTTCCGTTGATATGACTTATATTCAAGTCATTAAAGATATGTATACTAAAGCTGTTACTTGTGTTCAGAGGATTGACAAAATATTTTCCTATTTCTGTTGGTTTACATCAGGGATCGACTTTAAGCCAGAGGATTGACAAAATATTTTCCTATTTTTGTTGGATTACGAGAGTTCTCGAGAAGAAATGTGTTGAGTGGCTTATATTGAAGTCATTAAAGATATGTATACTAGAGCTGTTACTTGTGTTCAAACTGAACATATACTCAAGTCATTAAAGATATGTATACTAGAGCTATTACTTGTGTTCGAACTAAAGAAAGATTGACCAATTATTTTCCTATTTCTGTTGGATTACATCAGGGATCAACTTTAAGCCCATATCTTTTTGCTTTAGTTATGGATGGTCTTACTGGACAGTTACAGGAGGATGTACCTTGATGCATGCTTTTTGCTGTCGATATCTTTCTCGTGGATAAGATGAGAGAAAAAGCCTGGGAAAAACATGAATTATGGAGGTCTACATTGGATTCTAAAAGCCTTCATTTGAGTAGAACTAAAACTAAATACATGGAAGTGATTTTAGTAGTAGTAGCTATAATGACAGAAGTGTAACTTTGGGTGATCAAATTATTAAAAATGTGAACGGTTTAGATGAGGATGTTAATAGTAGAATTCAAGTTGATTGGTTGAAGTGGAGGAATGATTCGGGCCTTTTGTGTGATAGAAAAGTACCCCTTAGACTGAAAGGAAAATTTTATAAGATTGTGGCGAGACCTGAAATGCTCTATGGCATTGAATGTTGACATTTAAAAGAGAAGCATAATGCTAAGTTAAGTGTTGTCGAGATGAGAATGATTAGTTGGATGAGTGGCTTTACACTTAGAGACAAAATGCGAAATGAATATCTCCGTGATAGGGTTGGTGTAGCTCCAGCAACGGACAAAGTTAGATAGAATCATCTTAGATAGTTTGGTCACATTAAACGTCAAACATCTGATGATCCGATTAGGAGATTAGATGTTTTAGATTCGATTTATGTTAAGAAAGGCAGAGGTAGACCTAGGAAGACTTGGGCTTATTGTATAAAAAAATTATCTTAATTTATTAGAACTAAATGAAAATAGGACACTAAATAGGACACAATGGAGAAAGAGGATTCATGTAGCCGACCCCAGGATTAAGGCTTTGTTGTTGTATTTATTTTATTTTTCCTAGTTTTAATTCACTCAAAAAAAGTAAGTCATGCCCTATGTTAAACTCTCAAGTATATCTATCGAGCTTGAATTTACTAATCATTTGCGTGTTATTTCTTATGAAAACAAGATAATTCAGATAAAAAACAATAAGGTTTCTTTATCCATCTGTTATTTATGTAAAGGATTCTCTTGATGACATTATTCAAAATTATTAGTTTTGAAGCAAGTAAGGTTTCTTCATCCATCTTGCAAAATCCATAAGGTTTCTTCATCCATCTTGCAAAATCCATCTGGTATTTATAAATATTTCATGCTCAGAGTGCTTCTTTCAAATTATATATTACCTTATTCAACTCCAAAAATTTTATTTATGCCATTTTTATACTACCTATAAAGTATTACAAAGACTTCCTTTCCAAGAAAGATTTGATGTCCATGTAAAGAATGTTCCATTGAACTTGAGCTTAGTTTCCATATGGTTAATGGGAGCAGATTTCTTGTTGTATTCTATGGATATTTCTTGCTTATTTTCTATAGCCACCGATCCTGCTATGTATTCATGTCTTTATTGACATTCTTTATTTTTAAAAAAATCCACTTCACATCGATGAATTTATGGCCTTTCGAAAGTGTGACAAGTTTCCACGTCCATTCCTTTATGTGAACTTGCTTTTGTCATTTAGAACCTTCTTCAATTTTTTGTTTAATATAAATTTCATATTAAGTTGATTTTTGATTTTCAAGAAGACAAATGAGGTTAAGCTTATTGGTCACATCGATTGTATATCTCTTACAAACTTCAAGTTCACTATTGTCTTAAACTATTTTTGAAGCAAGAGCTGATGGCGACAATTTTTCGAAGATTTAAGCACAATGCAAATCACGGGTGTTCTATTTTGCTTCACTGCTCCAACTGTAATGCAAACAATATTGCTTATGATTAGAATGCCTTAAGCTGTATGTAATATGTGCATTATTTTGTACATGCAATAACCATTTAGGCAAAAAAAAAAGCATCAAGTAAGAATTTCAACAAATATAGTAGTACTTTAAATAATAGTGATTTTCAAATATTTAAAAGAATAAGAGAAAGGAAAAAAGTGAATTCTGCTTGAATTGACCCTGCCCGAACTTATAAATATGCTTATTAGTTGTTCATTTGGATGATTCCCGGTTGAGACTTCGAGAGTCTTTGAAGAAACAAGACGGTTCACTCTTGTTAGAATTTAAAACTATTCTTAATAAATGTCAGTCCATATCAAAACTATGCTAGATCAGTGTTCTTAGTGATTTGATGAATTTCGTCAAGATGTCACCTTAGTCTCCTGCCCTACTTTGACTTGTTGTTCATCTTCCTTCCCTTGTGATGCTTCATTAATGTGTAGCTATACAATGTCATTGAGATGTTGATCACCGTTGCTTACAAAATAGCTGATATTTCTGCTTTTTTGTTTTTTCTTGCTCGTTTTCTTGTTGTTTTCAAATTTTAGATCTTTAAACAATCATCTCATTGATGACTTCTGGACCAATATTTTTTGTTGTTAACCTAATGTTATCTTTTACTTGGAGGGGGATGATACCATGGTTTTATATTTTACTAGTAATGTGAATTTGATTTATGAATTAAGATATGACATTTTTCTTCCATGTTTTAACATAAACGCCGAAAGTATGTGAGACTTTGGGTTTAATTTTGTTATAGAAAGTAATAAATCTGAACCTTATATATTAGGAAGCTTGTATATTAGGCAACCTAATTAGAAGTGATCTAATTACAGGATCTTTTCTATATTAGAGTTATTCCTAATCTAGAGAGTTGGGAGTATGTATAAATATGTAATATATATTTTCTATTATGAATAAGGAAAGAGGAAGAATTCTCGTTAGATGATATAAAAGGTTTGTTGAATTGTTTCATTTGTGTTGCTTCATTTGGCATTGTCTATGTCGATCGAATGAATCGACGTCTTTAGCTTCAGCATCACTAGATGTCTTCGGCTTCATCATTTGTATCGTCTAACGGAGTCATCTACATCTTTAGTTTTGTCTTCGATTTTGTTCAAAGGCTTTGTCAGTTTCGTCAGCTTAGGTTGCCAGTTTTTGAGGACATTTGGCATTAGTTGGTGTGCGTTTGTCTTCCGTATTCGTTGAGGCGGTTGTCTCCTACGGCTCGATATCGTTCTTCTCAGGAGTTCATCTCATCCTTCAGCTCATTCATGTGCTTAATGAAACCACCAGTGGGATTCATTGATTCAATCTCTTTGAAGATTTGGTGATAATCATGGCTGGATTAGAAACATATTATGATTAGTTTGGTTTCATCTGTGGCTAAAATATAGATTAGAAACATATTAAGGAAACCACTTGTGGGATTCAGTGATTCAATCTCCTTGAATATTTGGTGATAACCATGACTGTGGATTAAAAACATATTATGATTAGTTTGGTTTCATCTGTGGTTAAAATTGTAGATGAAAAGGTAAATAACATCAATTATTTTTATTGGAATAAAGTTGCGAGCCTCTATTTAAAGAGTATTTCTCAAGAAAGTCACGTCATTGATAATTTTTCAGTTTATTTTAATCTGAATTATTTCGAGTTGATGAGAATTGATGCCCAACTTTTAATACAAATATGGAACTTTATCAAACTCAATCAATATGGTCATATTACTCATTGTAATTGTGTTAAAGATACAATGAAAGAATTGACATTTGTGTTTTATGGGAGAGAATATTTCTCGAATCTTTGATGTATGTAAATAGTTCTATTCACTTAACACATATCACATGTATTTCAAACATGTTTATGAAGAATTGAACACACTATTGTCCTTCAATATTGATGTTCAAATTCAACACTTAAAGATAACAAATGACTATTATTAGTTTTTTTGTTGGCCTCAACTTAGTACAAATATGTCAAATCACAGATCATATATGACCTTAGATGTACTATTTTGAGGGAAACCTATACTAAAGTACTACGTACGATTCCGAGTTCTCATTGTCTCATTTATACAACTTAGTGCTCTTACTAGTAAAAAAAATACAAACATCAATAAACCTTATTCTTAGGATAATTATACGGTTTACTTCAAGTTATGAAAATCAAGGGTTGAAGGTAGTGTGCTATTACGGTCATGAACCTGGTCATACGAAGATGACATGATAGAAGTTGCTCATAAAGAACATAATGGTTCTAAATTATAGTAAGCTCACATGGTTACTACTAATGAGGCCTCTCAAAGTCAGATTCTCTCGATCTTTGCAGATAAAATGCTATGTTCATCAAATTTTAGGAAGCATCCAAGAAATCTCCATCTATCACTTCCCTTTCTGAGTCAAGTAGTAATGATACTTGTCTTCTTTCCTCTTACACACAATTTTTTCATTGATTTTGGTGCTTTAGATCACATGACAGGCAATGCAAAACTCTTTTCTATCTTTTAGAAACACCTTTATTCCATTAATTTAACTGATGGATCTTCCTCTAATATTCTTGGTTCTGACATCATCAATGTTACACCCACTTTGTCTCCAACTTTTGTCCTTAGCTTATCTCAATTCACTTTTAATCTTATTTTTGTTAGTAAAATTATATGTACTCTTAATTATTTTATCTTACTCTTTTCTTATTATTCTCTATTCAAGATCTTATGACGAAAAAGGTTATTGATAGATTACGAGAATCGGGGGGCTATACATTTTGGATAATGATGTACCTCTACACATATCCCGTTTTAATACCTTATCTTCTTTTGAGATCCATTGTTGGTTAGGACATCCATTACTTTCAATGCTAAAAAAGTTATATCCTTAGTTTTAAAAACTATTATCTTTTAATTGTTATGTCAATTTGCTAAACACCATCGTTTGTATTATGTTCCTATAGTTGATAAAAAAAAAAAAATTAATAGTTTTGAGTTGGTCATTCTGATGTTTGGGGATCCTGTCCTATTTTTTCTAATAAAATTTAATTTTTTTGTTACTTTTGTGGATGATTTTTTTCGTATGACCTCGCTTAAAAAGAAATCTCGTATTAAGGTGTGTTTTTCTAGGATATTTTTGTTTGCATAAAGGGTATCGATGTTTTTCCTCTCTTAAATAGGTACATAATTTCTGCTGAAGTAAACATTCACGAACAAACCACATTCATTAGTGACTCAATGATGCCTACATCCTCACAGGATTTTGATGAGTGTGGGCTCCGAAAATTCAAACCCGCGTCGAGAGCTTAAGTCTTAAGTTCCTAGTCAAATTTTTAGAAGACAGATTATATATTAGATAAAACACTACATAGAGATTTCACTCACATTTTGTTAGGAATTCAAGATAGGAGTTCAAGGTTTCTCATAGGCACAAACTTGTATGACTAATTACCTCTCCCGATAACTGGAGGATACCTTTGAATAAGGTTAGTCATTAGGTGTTAAGTATAACATTAGCTTAGAAGCAGATGGTGGGGAAAAGATGATAAATCTGATCAAGATCCAATGGTTCCGTCATTTCAGGTTGTCATAATCCCTGGTCTACTTGTCAGTGGAGATAGTTGACCCAGCCTGATAGAGTGACTCTTGTTAGCAAACATGGGTTGCTATCCAAGTGAATTTTGTAGATTCAAGATGAGTGTTTGTCTAAGGGGATTAATCTAAGTAAACCTTAGTTTACATAGTGTTTTGTGATATGACAAGTATACTCTATAATTCGCAACTCAAAAAATCAGATTTTCATTGAAGAATATACGGATTATGATCGTGACCGTAATATTATAGTGTCATTTGTTGGCAATTACCCAGTCAGAAGGCTATAGTCTTATGATATTAACCCTTTGTGAGATGAAGTTAATTAAAAGTTTATGACTTTCGATAACTATTGCGGATGATGGATGAATTTTGCTTTTAATTTTTAAGTGATTGAATTTTAACCTGATCATTTTGATCTATTTGATTTAAGTTTTTATATTATTTATTTTAATTTGAATGTCTTAATTTGTTATTTTGAGAAACTTGATTTGAAAAATGATCCATCCCATTGAGATTTTCGGTCGACACGATCATCGTTAGGGAAAATATAACTTAAATATCATTAAAAGTAATTGTCATGTAGACTACAGTCATTGTGAGGAGGATCAGATTGACATATTTCGAGATCAATTTTGTCAACCTTGTCCTAATTAGGAGGAGGATTAGACCGACTCAGCGGAGGCTCAATCTTATCAACTCCAGTTTCTCCGGTGAGGAGGATCAGATTGGCTAAAGTGTGAAACTTATGACTTTTCCCTATATGCAAGGTGACCCATTTAACAGTTTGTGCAATTTGCTAATTTGGAACTTGATATTTGAATATAAGATTTTTGCAAAGCTTTAGGATATTTGTACTCTTTTCAAAGAAAATTAGTTTTGAACTTATGCCTTTGTTTGGCCGTGTAACATTCTCAGACGATTAAGTTTAAGAATTTGGAGCGATTCTCATAGCACATATGGTAGTTTAGTACTTATCGCATGTGATTCATAGTGTATTTATATGCTTTGCACCAAGTTTAAGGCATTTGATGTTCTTCAAGGTGGTATGCTTGACTTGATATTAACAAGCTTATGCACAAATCTTAACAAAACTCAACATTCTTAAATGTGGTATACTTGACTCGACGTTAATAATCTTAGAAATATGCAAACTATTCCCAATAAGATTTTATTTTGGGGTCCTAAAGTTTGCATTCTATCTGCTATTACAGTAGTGGTGTAGATCCAATGACGAGTGTGCATGATTTTGCCCAAGACCTTCTAGTCAAACACCTTATGTCCGCTTGTGTAGTTGGGTTGCAAAACTGGTGGTGAGCCTGCGAGATTTTTCTCAAGGCCTTCTAGTGAAATTCATTCTATTTGCGAGATTTTGCTCAAGGCCTTCTAATGAAATAAGTTTTGTTCGCATGTGTGGTTGGGTTGTGGATCCGGTGGCGTGCGAAGCGAATAAAGACTTTAATTGTGTATTTTTCAACCATTGCAATTCACTTGGAGTAATTTGTATTATGTTTTGGATGTTTCATTTCATATTCAAATAATCCCCTCGTATTTCTAATAGATGGTTCTAATAACTTTAGTTAGCTGATTGAAAGCTCCATTTGCACTTATAGGTTAGCTAGTGTATTCATGACGAGTTGTTAAGTATCATGTAAATCTTTTACAAATTTAATTTAGATTCAACTTCACTATTTTGAGCTTATTTATAAATTGCAGTTCTTGATTTTACTCTTAATTTGTAGTTTCAGAGCTTTATTTGGTTATATTTTAGTCCAAATAAATTCAATTTAATTGTTCTTTTATGATCGGTGTTCAGACAAAAATCCAACAGCATTTCGACATCCTCCCAACATCATCCTGCTTTGGGGGGCTATATCGGTAAACTGAGACCTTCCACACTTAAAAAATATGTGTAGTCAGTGTCTTTTGACACTGCGGTCTGGGGGTCTTCAAAAGTCATCATGCTTAAAAAAATGTGCATTAAGCTTCGTTTATATGCATAAAAATGACAAGGCACACACACTCAACCATTCCCATCGTATTGGCATGACGCAAACTTGTCTTTAACCTATCATGTTTAAAAAAATGTGCACGGGACTCGAGATACTGCAAATAAAACAATATATATAGATGTTTCTCGTGCCAAAACCAAGAGAACAAATATTTTTATTTTGGCCACACAACAACCATTGAAACACTTCTTTATTTATGCTTTTCTTCTCTTCACCAATGGATGCGCCCATTACTTCCAAGCTTCCATACTGTCTCAGAAGACACTTTGAGTCATCCAGATCAAATTGGTCCTTACATTTACATGGCTCCACTGGAAGTTCTGGTTTTACAACAGACATTTGTGACTCTTCAATCCAACTCATCCTTTCTCCTCATCTCAACAGCAAAGCTAATAATGATGAAAGAAGCCATCGGTAGATTTGACGACACAATCTGAACTTGACAGATTTTTACCTCTTGCTTGTCAAGGGCATGAAAATCCTTGTGGTGAAGAACCACGAAGCTTAACTGGACTAGAAGTCTCCACCGGTCCTCAAAGTGAGGTGGTAGCAAATCTAGGCCTGCTAGTAGATGAGACAGGGTAGTGCAGGCAAGGGTACGTGAGCTTCGGCTTAGTAAATGAGGAGCTGCGTGTTATGTGCTGTCCGTGAGGGAGATAGAGTAACTTCTGGTTGCAGAGATGTGATGGGATGCAGACAGAAGATAGCTGAGAGGATGCAGGCGACGAAGAGGCTGGAAATGTTTGTTTGTAAGGTTGCTGCATCTGCTTGGTGGTTGGGGTGGGGGGGAAGCTGTGCTGTGGGCATGGAGAGGAAGTGGGTTGCGTGCAGGTGCAAGCAGGGAGACAAGGCTAGCAACTGAAGCGTTGCAGTTCATTGAAAGGAGCTGCAAGCTACGGGTATCTGCATGAAGGAGAGTGCTTCCGGTTGCTGAGCCGAGGCGTGTGAGGTGGAGCAAGTCGGTTTGATCGAATGATGAGCTGCAGGTCTGTGAGAAAGAAGCTATGTCAGTGGGGGATTTTTGATAGGAGTGGACGCTTGCTGTAGTGTATAGGAGATATGGGGAGAAGAACCCAGCTCGAACTGCGTGGAGCAGAGATCCGAGGCTTGTAGCTGTGGGGAGCTACGGTTTGAGCAGCAAGAGAGTTCAAGCATGGAGGAGGAAACTGCGGGCCTTTCTCTTTGAACAAATAAGAGAATGGATGCAAGAAGCTTATGGGATAGGGAAGAACGTTAGAGGAAGAACTATATCTTTTTTTTAATAAAAAAAAAGAGTGGGAAATTTTGATTGGACGGAGAAGCGATATGGCCATGGGCAAGGCATGGGATTGGTTGGTGCCTTCACATGGCTTTAGATAGAAGAAATTGATGGCCCTTATATTATTATTTTTATTAATTTTAAGTCATGATTTATGTGTCGTCGGCTTATTTTTCAAAGCCTGACAATATGGGTGTCCTCCCAAGTTAAATTCGACGTTACAAACAAGCTTACTCAATCTGTTTAAGATCGAAAGTTGTTTGAGTAAATTTTAGTGACGTTCAAGACGAGTCGAGTTGAAACTGCACTTGTCTGCCGACAATCTATTATTTTCTTCATGTTCTTTTTGATCATAAAAGACCACTCTTTTAGCAATTTGGACGCTATGAATGCACTCATACAATTAATTTCACAATTCGATGATGTTTCTGGTGTTTTTGAGCACTATCGAGGCATTTCATTTTGATCGCGTGAAGTTGCATTCATCTTCATCACTTTTATTATGTATGATCGACTCATTTTGTGGATTAGATATGGTTAATAATGAGTTGTTAATGTATTGCATCATATGTTCAGATCCTACTCCAGCTCCACCCCTAGTGCCTCAGCCGAGACCTCCTATCAATAATGTTTACTCAAGAAAAACTCGTCTCCCTGATCCGTGTTCAACGCCGATATTATCTTTCTTAGTGGATCCTCCTCCCAATGATCTTGATTTACGCATTGATCTTCAAAACGATAAACATCAATGTGCCTATCCCATTTTTCCTTGTGTTAATTATAAGTATTTTATCTTCCACTTCTCGCTCCTTTGTGGCTTCTCTTGACTCTCTTGAGGTTCCAAGATATGTTCAACAAATAGTCTGGGTGGCGGGCAGCTATGCTTGATGAGATGAATGCCACAACTAAAAATGACACTTGGGAACTAGTTGAATTATCTTTTGGAAAGAAGGTTTTTGACCGTTAGTGGGTCTTTGCAGTTAAGTTTCATTCTGATGGATTTGTAGCTTGTCTCAAAGCTTAGTTGGTTGCCATGGGCTATGCGCAAACTTATGTGATTGACTACTTGGACAAATTCTCTCCGGTTGCTAAGTTGACTTCAGTTTGCCTACTTCTAACCTTGACTGCAATGAGTAATTGGCCTCTGCACAAGCTGGATGTGAAGAATGCTTTTCTGCATGTTGATCTTTTAGAAGATGTATACATAGGGCAATCTCCTGGGTTTGTTGCACAGGGGGAGTGGGAAAGTATGTTTTCCTCAGAAATCCTTATATGGATTAAAGCAAACCCTCGAGCATGGTTTGAAAAATTTAACCAAGCAGTAGAAGGGCTTAAAATGTAGAAAAGTAGAAGCAATCACATTGTATTTTGTATGCAATATGCTTCAGGAATCATTATATTGGTGGTTTACGTTGATTATATTATTATTAATGGAAGCGATGTGTAGGGAATCTTATCATTGAAAGCATTTCTTCAAAAAAGTTCAACACTAATGATTTGGGTTCCTTGAAGTACTTCTTGGGGATTGAGGTATCTAGGAGCAAGTAGGGTATCTTTTTATCTCAACGGATGTATGTGTTAGATTTGTTAGCTAGAATTGAGAAATTGAGGGTCAAATCATGCAGTATTGTGATGCATCTTAATCAACAACTTATTAAAGATGGAGAATTTTTTAATGACCCCGAAAAGTATAGGAAGTTAGTAGAAAATCTAAACTACCTCATAGTAACTCGTCCTGACATTGTGTATTCAATTAGTCAACAATCTATCATTATTTAGCTTTGGAACAAAAACTCTATTACCTCAAGGGAGCTCTTGGACAAGGTATTTTATATTCAGGATCATGGGCATAAAAATATTGAATTTTTTTTTTCTTTTGCGGATTGGCTAAGTTCCAAGATTGATCGAAGATCCATTACTGGATATTGCGTCTTTATTGGTGATAATTTGGTCTTATGGAAAAGTAATAAATAGAATGTAGCGCCGCGATCCAGTGCTGAGTATAAGTATCGAGTAATGACATAAACTTAAAGTGAATTGATGTGAGTCTCCAACTCTTGACCGAAATGGGTTTTAAGATAGTTTCAGCAAAACTGTGGTGTGATAACTAAATTGCAATTCATGTTGCCTCAAATTTTCTCTTTCATAAATGAATTAAACACATTGAGATAGATTGTCATTTATCATGAAAAAATTCAACAAAATTTAATTTCTAAAGCTCATGTAAAAACTGGAAACAACTAGGGGATATTTTCATGAAGGCCTTTGTTGGAGCTAGGGTTACTTATTTTTGTAACAAGCTGGGCATGATGAAATTCGATATTAGGCAACCTAAGTAGAAGAGATCTAATTATAGGGTCTTTTCTATACTAGAGTTGTTCTTAATCTAGAGAGTTGAGAGTGTATATAAATATGTAATATATGTTTTCAATTGTGAAAAAGAAAAGAGGAAGCTTTCACACTACAAATTCTATATTAAATATTTGCAAAATTTGTTAGTTTAAAAATACCGAGTGATTGGCTATCCACCCATAATTTTTAAGTTTTTTTGTGTCGGAAATGGTAACCAATAGTGCATTTAGCTTATTGTGATTCTGTTTTAATTCACACTACCTAACTAGTGGTATCAACGTTGTTTTTTCATTTTGGATCAAGGAGTCCATGCATTTTGTAGGTCCCGTTAGTTCTTTCAGGGTTCAAATGCTGAGGATTTCCATGATTCATCCATGGGGTTAAGTCCTAGGTGCATGATTACGTATTACTTAATGAAGCTTCTATTTGAGGGCGACTGGTCGATGTGGAGATCCTCTCATGTGAGAAGGAAA
This sequence comes from Phalaenopsis hybrid cultivar, assembly GCA_002079205.1. NCBI lineage: Eukaryota > Viridiplantae > Streptophyta > Magnoliopsida > Asparagales > Orchidaceae > Phalaenopsis > Phalaenopsis hybrid cultivar. The sequence goes on from JXCR01146682.1 coordinate 254,830, forward strand.
AGTGCTAGACACTTGAAAGTTTCGATATAGTCGTAAATCATAATAGTTGAGGAGAATTTTGATATATAAATACAAAATTGTTGTTTCTTATGCGAAAGCTTAAGTTTTTAGGTTGAAAGTATGAATGCATCTAACCCAACTTCTTCCCTTCTATGGTGCCTGCTCTTTGACTGAAAAGAAAATCTCAGAATTTTTTATTTGCTTGAGAGTTAGGATATCATGAAGTTAATATGATTGTATTTTCTTATGACTAGTAGAAAAAACTGTGGCACAAACTTTTACTTCAATCTTTTTCTGACCCAAGCTATTTCTATATTAGAGTCTCTTTCTAGCCATATGTTTTTGAGCCAACAGTGAAATAATCAACTTCAACCCCTCTTATGTTGCACGGAGCTCAACCAAAGAACCAAACCTCTGCCAACTGATCTAGCAATGGCATGGAATTTAAACATGTTGCAAGAGCCCCACAACTCTGCACATCTGAACTTTCTTCTGTTCCTTTTTCTTTTAAAGATTAAAAAGCCATTTGAGACCCTTAAACAAAGAAAGTCATGGTGCCATAATATGACAATTTTTACAACATAGTATTCTACTCACCCCTCCTCTTTTATCTTTAAACAATTTCCAATGATTTGGCGGTTGCTGAGGCCCCGTTATCTCTTATTGCAATTCTGAAAACTTAAAAAACTCCTTTACTTTTTCTTTAGTTAGCTTTTCCATGGTAGGCTTCTATACTTCGAAATGCTGCAAACCAGAATTTTTGCTTTGTAGGTCACTTATATTGCTTAGTAATTAAGTGAAGCCAGATGTTCTTCTATGAGACCCACAAAGCAATTAATACTAATAAAAATAACAACTTCTGCANTCGCTACCTTGCGAATTTCAGAAATTTATTCTTTACACATTCAAGTTGGTGAAATAAAATCAGTGTTTTGCCCTAATTTCTATGATGGTTCCTATCAAAGTGGTACAGAGCAACCGATCTTTGGGAAATAAACAACGATCAACAAGATCTTCACTTAACAAAGTTTTGGATATCACGGTGCAGCTGGGAAGCAGGGATCGAGGCGTGAGAATCAAGCTAGATGGGATGCGAAAGACGCAACCAAGGGATCCAAGCAAACGATGCCACCTTCATAGGATCACAATAAACAATGCCTCCTTTATGAAGGCGGTGATAGATCAAGAGCAGGAGTTCCGCGACTTGAGTGATTTGAGAAGCAACTACTGAAATCGCATGATCCAATAACGATAAGATCTAACTGAAAGCAATCAATGGGATTGAGGCCATATGAGACTCAATACGATCGTGATTTAAGCCTGCGAAGACGGATCGTGACTTGCAGTGACACTTTACAGTTGCGATTTGAGCTTCAGGGAAATCAAAAAATCGCATCGTATAGGAGTTTCACACCGCTCTTGATCGAAATTTGCGATCAAGATCGTAAAGGAGTTCTGCCCGATTTGCAACCGACTGGAATCCCAATTGCGAGAGGCCAACAACAAGATTAATAGCGCTGAAACAGAGTAGGAATTCATATTGCGGCTCCCGGAGTTCCTCATGGCTTCCAATAGCTCTACGCCAACCCATATATAACAATTCAGGGATCACATCTAGAGTTCTGTGCATGACGAACCCGCATACAAAAATTCCAAACATCTCAATTTCAGCTTATAGGAGTTCCAATATCATACAGGTGGGGAGTAATCGCGGGCAAGAAAGTAAATGATTTAAAGAAGAAATTAGAAGAAGAAGTTGGCCAAATTAGGTTGGGAATGAAGAAGCATTTCTCGTCCAAGGAGGAGAAATTCGCCGCTTTGGAAGACATGATGAAAAGATTGCGGGGTCCCACACTAGCTTTGCATCGCTTGCAGTGGTATTGAGCGAAAGAATTAGAAGCGGACTCGGGAGACACACTTGGAAGGAATAACGCGACATCTGGACGGGTAGAACGAGGGTCAGCGGGAGGAATGGGATTGCGTGTGATTCAAGGTTGGAGAAGATCTACTCAAAGGTTTTCAGTCCGGAACAGGAAACCACGTGGGTGGGACTCTGTTCGAGGATTACATCAGACAACGTCAAAATGCCTTTTGTTACAACAACTTTTCAGACTAAAAGAGATTTAGGAGCCTATGAAAACACGTAAAATTATTATAAGGCGAGTAAAACTTATAGAAGAAGGGAAATCAATAAGCGTCGCGAGAGGGAGCTTAACCCCCACTTCATGGGTAGAATGAGCTTTGGACATAAATACTAGGGATAAGACTTGTGCATCTGGAAGTTGAAAATACTGATCATTGAAGGAGTGGATACCTATGGGTGGGTTTATCACGTGGAAAGATACTTCGTTGTTAACGAACTGATAGAAGAAGAAAAATTAATAGTGGTAGCCTATGTTTGGAAGGGACAGCTCTAGCTCGGTATTAATGAAGGGAACAAAGCCAGACAACTAGAATATGGGAGGAATTCAAGGACCGATTGTTGGAGCGTTTCAAAACCATGCGAGAAGGGGATTTATACGAGTAGTTTTTTGCACTCCTCCAAAAAGGGTTTGTCATGGAATATGGAGAGAAATTTAAGTTATTATCCGGTCATTTGAGAGGGATATCGGAAGAAGTGTTGGAAGAAAATATCATGAGAGCGTTGAAGCCAGATATTCGAATAGCACTTCGTCTGCTAAGATCAATGGATTGAGATGTAATTAGCAAAGTTGGTCGAAGAAAAAATACAATGGAATGGGTAACTAGGCGCAACACAATTGAAGTGTCATACCGAAATGCTATGGTCATGATGATACCAAAGCGCAAATAGTGGGATTCAAGAATGAGGCTTCACGGAACATGAATAATGGGTCATAACCGGGGCGACATTCAGAGGCCTTCCAGTGAAAGAGATTCAAGAAAAGCAAGCTGAGGGGTTATTTTCTGATATGATGAGAAGCTTGCTCCAAGAAACATTGCAAGGATCAGGCATTATAAGTTCTCTTAGTGTGTGATGAGGAGGAGGCAGTGGAGGACAACATAGAGGATGTAGTGTAGGACGAGGAACACCCTCACGTGGATGTGGCAGAAGTCTCTTTGAACTCGGCGATGGAGTTCACACTAAACCACACTATGAAACTTTGTGAATATCTAATGGGGACGAGACAAGTAGAAAAGAGCTGAGAAATTTGTAACGAGATGATTTTGACATTGCAAAATATCCAAGTGTTGAGAGGATTTCCTTCCATTGAATTTAGGGAACACTGATGTAATATTGAGCATGAAATGATTGTAATTCTCATGGAAGATGAAGATGAATTAGAAACTCATGATAATGAAATTTCAGAAGGGATACAAGAGGTTAGTGCATTGCAATGACTCGAGTCTATGCAAGACATTAGTGACACTTAAGACCATGGTTAGAGCAATTTAGAACGCAGGGTTAAGAATTTTTATTGAATTGCATAGCATGGAAGAGGTACAATATACAAAGTTGGTAGAGATTTCGACACATGTTCAACAGCTTTTACAATAGTTTTCAATAGTATTCCAGTTACCACTCGATTAACTCGTCGGAGAGAACATGAGCATGTGATAATCCTGAGATCAGGTGTTCCTCTCATCAGTGTGCCTATATTGTTTGCCCCCAAGTGTAGAAGAATGAGATCGAGAGATTAATCCGAGAAATGTTAGGTGGTAGGAATCATGTTGCCTAGTGTCAGCCCCTTCTCTAGCCTGATCTTGCTAGTGAATAAGGCTGGGAATTGGTGTTTCTGTGTGAATTTTCGGGTAATGAATAAGGAAAACATTATCTGACAAATTTTCCCTTCTGGTGATTGATGAGCTTCTGGACAAGTTTGGGGCTTTAATATTTTCCAAGATTTAGTTGAAGTCAAGATATCATCAAATTTGAATGTGGTCAGCATATGTGCACAAGACTAATATTTGAACCAATGGAGGTTACTACGAATTTTTTGTTATGTCATTCGGGCTCACCAACACCCCAACTACATTTCAATCACTGATAAACAAGATGTTTCAATCGTCCCTCCACAGGTTTGTTTGGTATTCTATAACGATATCCTAGTGTACAATTGTTTCTTAGAAGAGCACCTTGATCACTTGAAGAAATGTTTGTTTTTATAGTTGAATGTGGAGTACTGTCGGCGCTTAAAAGGGGGAAAAGTTGTTTGAATGTTTGAGGGGTCGCCCGTAAAAAGCTGTCGGTCGCCGGAATCGAAATCTCGTCGCCCGCTTCGGAAGGACTTTTTAATTNTAAATATGAAAATTGATATTGTAGAAATTTCAAATTTTGATTTTAATGAAAGAATTCAATGTTGATTATATAATGAAGGTTTGAGAGGAAACAATAATATATAGGCTTAGAAGATAATGTTTTATCTGTATATAAGAGAGATGCATTATAAAATTATTTCTTTTCTAAGTTAAAAATAGAAAAATAGAACAAAATATAATTGTTCTTTGTATAATTTTATGTATTAGTAGTTTTTAGAGAAGTTAAAAGAGTCTCTTATCATGGTTTGATTTCATCAATGATCAATATTAAATAACAATTTTTTCTATAATTAATATGAAGAAGGTTACAAATAGTATTCAATAAGATATATTCTTGTTATATTTTTTTTTTTTGTAGGGATGCAACTTTAAAATTTGAAATTAATACAAAATTGGAACAAAGGGGATGTACTTGAAGATAAATGACTAGACCAATATAATAAAGTTTGATATATGATATGTCATATTAGTAAGTGTTATTAATCAATATTACTACTAAGTTAACCTAATAGCCGAGTTAAGTGTTTGTTTTATTATATAAAAGAGATGCATATTTTCTAGGGCTAAAGTTGGGTGGTGGTGATATAAAAATGTCTTGGGGGGTGCATATGTTATATGAATTTTAAAGTATTGGTAGCCAAAAACATTAGGGCTTTATATGTTGGGAAATGTTTATATCAAAGGCATGATGGAAGGAATATTTATTGAAGATAAAATAGTGGAACTAAACTTTATAAATTTTGTACATTTACAACAAAACTATAAAGGTTGCACCCATATCAAAGATGAATAAAGTTAATGTTGAAGAAAGGGGAAGAGGAGATATATGACACCTAATATGNCTTAGACTTTTTCTGATCCAAGCTATTACTGTATTAGTTTTTCTAGCCATATGTTTTTGAGCCAACAGTGAAATAATCAACTTCAACCCCTCTTATGTTGCACGGAGCTCAACTATAGAACCAAACCTCTGCCGACTGGTCTAGCAATGACATGGAATTTAAACTTGTCTCAAGAGCCTCACAACTCTGTACTTCTGAACTTTTTTCTGTTCCTTTCTCTTTTAAGATTAAAAAACCTTTTGAGACCCTTAAACTATGAAAGTCATGGTGCCATAATATGACAATTTTTACAAATAGTATTCTCACCACTCCTCTTTTATCTTCAAACAATTTCCACTGATTTGGCGGTTGCTGAGGCCCCGTTATCTTTTATTACAATTCTGAAAACTTTATAAACTCCTTTACTTTTTCTTTTGTTAGCTTTTACATGGTAGGCTTCTATACTTCGAAATGCTGCAAACCAGAATTTTTGCTTTGTGGGTCAATTATATTGCTTAGTAGTTAAGTGAAGCCAGATGTTCTTCTATGAGACCCACAAAGCAATTAATACTAATAAAAATAACAACTTCTGCAATCCTTAGGGTGTTTTTTTCCTAAATTTTATTTTATTGTATTTTTTGTTTTTCGGGGAATCTTTTAGGAAGATGTTATTCATCTATGTTCTGAACTTTTTAAACTAGTAATGTTTTCATTTTGATGTTTTGAAGCCAATAATGATTCATGCGGTGAGGTTGGGAATGCAATTATATATTTTNTTTAGGGTGTTTTTTTCCTAAATTTTATTTTATTGTATTTTTTGTTTTTTGGGGAATCTTTTAGGAAGATGTTATTCATCTATGTTCTGAACTTTTTAAACTAGTTATGTTTTCATTTTGATGTTTTGAAGCCAATAATGATTCATGCGGTGAGGTTGGGAATGCAATTATATATTTTTCCTGTTCTTCATTGCATTTCCGTTCCATCTACGGGGGAAGAAGGAATCACCTAGTCTCAACCGCATTGCCTGAAAATTCTCCATCAATAATTTTAGCAGCTATGGCTGTGGGTGCAGCAGCAGCTACACTTCTGGCCAGAAGAACAACTTCTGCAATCAGCAATAATGAGGTATGGCATCAAACAACTATTTATCGGTAAGTGAGGTCCTCCGTTTCTATCTCCTGACTTTCTGAATCAGGCAGATCTCTACAAAAACCTGCGAAGAATGTGGTGGTTCTGGTGTATGTTCAGAGTNGCATTAAACAACTATTTATCTGTACGTGAAGTCCTCCGTTTCTATCTCATGACTTTCTGAATCAGGCAGATCTCTACAAAAACCTGCGAAGAATGTGGTGGTTCTGGTGTATGTTCAGAGTNACATCAAACAACTATTTATCTGTAAGTGAAGTCCTCCGTTTCTATCTCATGACTATCTGAATCAGGCAGATCTCTACAAAAACCTGCGAAGAATGTGGTGGTTCTGGTGTATGTTCAGAGTGCAATGGAGAAGGGTTTATACTGAAGAAATTATCAGCTGAAAGTGCTGATAGGGCCAGAATGGCCTCAACAAACATGGCTACTCGGTACACTGCAGGGTTTGTATTCATATTAAATCTAACCGAGGCTTTTATTTTCTCAAGTTCTTTAATTTCTCTGAGATTTCTGTCCTGATTTCCTCTTCCACTGTCTTCAGGCTTCCAAAGAAGTGGAGCTATTGCAGCAAATGTTCTTCATCCCGGTCCTGCCGTGCTTGTGATGGCACAGGGAGTGCGAGCTTCTGAGCATAATAAGACAATGTGAGTCAGTCATTTTCCATTTTTATGATATGAAAAAAAATTGGTATTAGATTTGTAATATTTTTTGTGATATGAAAACTTGGGAGATATAAATATAAAAGACAAAATATTGGTATTAGATATGTAAATGCATAGGAATTGTTTGGTAGGTATATAAATACCCCTAAAAAAAAGTGCATTTGCCTGAAAACTAATAAGCAGTCATTTAAGATAAATACAATAGATATGATTTATAAATATTTAGAATGGAAGCTAAGATAATTAGAGTTGTTGGTATGAAACAATAAGGAAAAATATGAAAAATGATGTTTTAGAAATTTCAAAATTTGATTTTAATGAAAGGATTCAATGTGAAATGGTATAATGAGAGCAGGCAACTGATAATAAAAAGTGAAATAAAACTGTTTTGCTGGAGACAAGGTAAAGTTTTTAGAGGAATCAATAATATATAGGCTTAGAAGATAATGTTGATCTCGGAGAATTAATTTAGCTGTATATAAGAGAGATGCATTATAAAATTATTTCTTGTCTAAGTTAAAATTAGAAAAATAGAACAAAATATAATTGTTCTTTGTATAATTTTATGTATTAGTAGTTTTTAGAGAAGTTAAAAGAGTCTCTTATCATGGTTTGATTTCATCAATGATCAATATTAAATAACCATTTTTTTATAATTAATAAGAAGAAGGTTACAAATAGTATTCAATAAGATATATTCTTGTTATTTTTTTTTTTTGTAGGGATGCAACTTTAAAATTTGAAATTAATACAAAATTGGAACAACGGGGAAGTACTTGAAGATAAATGACTAGACCAATATAATAAAGTTTGATATATGATATGTATTAGTAAGTGTTATTAATCAATGTTACTACTATGTTAACCTAATAGCCGAGTTAAGTGTTTGTTTTATTATATAAAAGAGATGCATATTTTCTAGGGCTAAAGTTGGGTGGTGATGATATGAAAATGTCTTGGGGGGTGCATATGTTATATGAATTTTAAAGTATTGGTAGCCAAAAATATAAGGGCTTTATATGTTGGGAAATGTTTATATCAAAGGCATGATGGAAGGAATATTTATTGAAGATAAAATAGTAGAACTAAACTTTATAAATTTTGTACATTTACAAAAAAGCTATAAAAAATGCACCCATATCAAAGATGAATAAAGTTAATGTTGAAGAAAGGGGAAGAGGAGATATATGAGACCTAATATGGATAAATTATGTCAAAAAAGAATTACATATGATAATTTTAACACTTATGTATCTTTTAGCAAAAGCAAATACAGACTAAGGATTGATAAAATTGACTTGAAATAAATGCGATAAGGTGATGGTAATACTCTCAAGGGCATATAATGAGTAGTAAGTGGTGATCTAATATAAAGCTTGTTTAATACAAATGGATGCATGGTTGACTTTATTACCTTTATCGTCCCATCAAGCAAGGTTTTGAAAATTGAACTATTCATTTAATTGAAAAAAAAAACAGGTTCAAAGTTCAAAGATTCAATCAGCAGTAGATTGGGAGTTAAATTGTGAATCTTTAAATTGATATAATAATAGTGTAATTAATTGCCAAAAATTACTAAAATATTAAAATATATATGGATGCAATAATGTCAAATTTTAATGTCATCTTTTTTTAATTTCCATCAAAGAAGCAATAAACTAAAATGATTTAATAAAAATGATATACATACATATATGTATATATATATATATATATATATATACATATATGTATGTANAATGCACCCATATCAAAGATGAATAAAGTTAATGTTGAAGAAAGGGGAAGAGGAGATATATGAGACCTAATANACTTCTTCATAAACCCAAGTATAGAAATGCAAGGTGAAGAGCAAAACTAATATTTCAGGAGAGGCAAAATGCCAAATCAAAATTTAAGATGCAATTGCCCCCTTTGGACCCTACCAAGGAAGGGCTTCAAAAGTACATTCATTTTTTTCACTTTTAGCCCTTNGCTTCTTCATAAACCCAAGTATAGAACACGCAAGGCGGAGACAGAACTGCCCCCCTAGACTCAACGTGAGAGGGGCTAGGACAATGAAGAGCAAAACTGAAATTTCAGGAGAGGCAAAATGCCAATCAAAATTTAAGATGGTGGCAATTGCCCCCTTTGGACCCTACCAAGGAAGGGCTTCAAAAGTACATTCATTTTTTTCACTTTTAGCCCTTACCATAGCTTTAATTATGTTCATGATTTTGGTGGGGCCTAGAAGGAATTGAGGTTGGGGGCTTACGAAAGACAAAAAAAAAAGAAAAAAAAAACAGAGCTAAATATATTTTGTTTAGGACTATTCTTAGCGAAGGGAAAATATATTCTATTTATGCAATTTGGAGCAAAGGCGAGGACAATTAGACAAATAGGAAGAATCTTCCAAGCAGACAAGTCTCCAAGCAGACAAGTAGGAGACATTAGGTTGGCAAGTCANAACAGAGCTAAATATATTTTGTTTAGGACTATTCTTAGAGAAGGGAAAATATATTCTATTAATGCAATTTGGAGCAAAGGCGAGGACAATTACACAAATAGGAAGAATCTTCCAAGCAGACAAGTCTCCAAGCAGACAAGTAGGAGACATTAGGTTGGCAAGTCAGAGCTGTGCTCATCAATAATTTATCTACAATTTCGTACAGTCAGCATTATTTATAAGAACATTAACTGAAATAAAAATAAGATTATTCTCATTTTTACTACATTAAAAAATAAAAAAAAAGTAAATATCTAAAATTTTGCACAAAGGATAAATGGGCTTCGAAGATCTCGCAAATTGTTTATGCTTTTGCTCATANGTAAATATCTAAAATTTTGCACAAAGGATAAATGGGCTTCGAAGATCTCGCAAATTGTTTATGCTTTTGCTCATATGAGGCTTGATTTTAGTCTTTTTGATTGCTCCATGAAGAAAAATTAGTCCGTTATTGGCTTTAGTTACATTGTATCAACTGTTGTAGAGTTCTGGTGGTGGCCATTGAACCGATTCATGTATGACTTGAAGATCCTTGAGGACTAATGGAGGATCTATGGATCTAAGATCATTGGATAATGGTAGCAGTCTTCATCAATAGCGAACGTCGAACCTATGCACATTTGGTTCAAGCAATAGAGACTTAAACATAAAAATTAAATTACTAATAATTCATTCGATATATTAAGTAGAATTAGTAGTGTAAATGGGCAAGGCTTGAGCGAGTTTTCTTTTTCTTTTTATTTTATTTTATTTTTTTTTAGCTTGGATTGTACGATTTTCACGTTGTTTGAAGTTTGCTCATGTTCAAAATTGTACTTATGTAGAATATTTATGTTCAAATTGTTCGAACTCCACTAGCTTTTGATTGGCTCATTCAAACCCAATATTTTTGTACTTATATTTCATGTGATTTGCTGACATGTTCTTGCCGATAGCATAATTTTGGCTCTAGAAAAATTTCAAGCATGAAGATTATACCAATCTTAACTTCATTGAAGAACTCGCACAATATGTCCTAGTCGATGCTCATGACAGTTATGATCTTTCTTTGCCAAATTGACCCTTTAGCAATGGTGATGATGCACTAGACTTCGTAGATGATCAAGCAGAATTCCAAGAAATGAGACAAGGAGATAGACACTATATCAGGGAGGCTTTTCGACCACTAAGTTTATAAGAGAATATTTTAAGATCCTCCTACTCATTTACTGAATTGACCTACTGAGCTCTCAAAAGTTGCTCGCCGGGATTTGTGAATCGTTGGCACAAAGGACCTCAACCAAGGATAGACATTCGCCTATGTCTATTGAAGATCCTCGTGACATCCATGCCTCCATCTTCTCATGAGGATATCATGGACAAGCCCTACATCATACTGTTGAATCCAAATCTGTTCGGGAGATACACCTAAGGAATAAAGCGCAAAAGAGAGGAAACGAGCAGAGAGAGTACATTAATGAATAATAAAATTGTGTAATATTTATTCATGAAATGAACTCCTATTTATAGGAGCGAGGGTTGTAAGATTACTTTATGTGCCCCTAATAAAGTAGTTATATAAGAGGGTATTTTGGACAATACATAGTTTATAGTCGGGAGCCTGAAATAGCATCCGAGCTGGACATGATCACGAAACTCTGGACCTGAAAATTGCTTATTATGTCTGTTGCAATGATGGCGTCATTATAAAGATTTGCTCTGAGGAGAAAATCATCATTCGAGGGGGTGTTAACTCTCCCATCCCAGAACACTTCTAGGAGGTTTGTCGGGATCATTATGTTCCTTCAAAAATAATCGAGAATATCCCAACGAGGTGGACAACTTTCATCCGGACAAGTCTGTCTGGAACTTCTACTGTCGAAGCCTTACCGTGCCTCTGGCTCGAGGTCCCCATAGCCACAAACTCCTTCAGTTTTTCAGCCTTGATCAGCTCATCAATCAGGTTATGGAGGTGTTTGCATTCCTCCGTATCGTGGCCGTGATTAAAGATGTATGTGATTCAAGACGGCTCGATAAGTGGCTCAAGAACAAAGCTCGATGAGCTAATAAGCCAAGCTTAAGCCAGCTCTGACTCGGCTCGTTAGCTTATGAGCCGGCTAGTTTAAGAAAAAAAGATATAAAATATATAAAATTTTAAGATTTTATATTTAAGGTAATAAAAATGTTTAAAAAATATTATTTAGTATTATATTTTAGGTGATTTGTTATTATTTATCTCCTAATTATTCATTCTAATTGACATCTTATAATAAATCTAACATAAACTAATATCATTTTCTCTCCTTTATACTAAACAAGTCGTCTCGCGAGCCGGCTTGCGAGCCAACTTGGACTCGTAGACCTAAGCTAGAGCTCGAGCTCGAGCTCGATAAAATTAATCAAGCTCAAGCACAACTCTCAAGCCGAGGGTGGCTTGAGCTTGACTCGACTCATTTGCACCCCTAGTTGTGATCCCGATGGTACTTGCAATGCTTCTTTGTGCCTCAGAGAATGGCTCCGGCTCTCATCGTCAGTGCTTGCTTGAAGCACTTGTCTTGGATGGCATCCACAATCTNCAACTATTTATTTAATTGAATAAAAAAACAGGTTCTAAGTTTAAAGATTCAATCAATAGTACATTGGGAGTTAAATTGTGAATCTTTAAATTGATATAATAATAGTGTAATTAATTGCCAAAAATTACTAAAATATTAAAATATATAAGGATGCAATAGTGTCAAATTTTAATGTCATCTTATTTTAATTTCCATCAAAGAAGCAATATACTAAAATGATTTAATAAAAATGATATACATATATGTGTGTGTGTGTGTGTGTATATAACAAATGGACAGAGGCTATTATCCGAGCCTCCAACCACCTCTAATGTGCCTAACAATTTGAATACTACCTCCTTAAGGCCCGCTGAGGCAGAGGGGATTCAAAGTCTCGACTTGAGGGGTAATATATATGCCGCATATCCCGGACTGTTGATTGACATCCACGGTATAAGACCCTTCAGGTGGGGGGTTCCAATCCCCTCTGACACAGTTGGCCTTAAGAAAGTGGTACTTGAATTGTTAGACAAATTAGAAGTGGTTGGAGGCTCGTTTAATAGCCTCTGACCATTCCTTTTTGTATATATAGGAACTTTGCATGCATACGACACAATTTTTATGTTTCTACAATGTTTCTACATATCTAAGGCATAAAGTTTGATGTTGACATTTATAACCCTTCAATCTTATCAACCTATGCATAAAAATGAGTATTTCACTCTTAAAACATTAGCAATGATAGTACTTTTGTATATGATTTTAATGTCTGAGTGACATGCATATAAATATGAAAGTTTAGGTGTTAAATAAGAATTGTTTGGTATATATGTAAATGTTCATATATATATATATATATATATATATATATATATATATATATATATATATATATATATATATATANAGACAAAATCTTGGTATTAGATATGTAAATTCATAGGAATTGTTCGGTATGTATATAAATACCCTTAAAAAAAGTACATTTACCTGAAAACTAATAAACATTTATTTAAGATAAAGAAAATAAATATAANGACAAAATCTTGGTATTAGATATGTAAATGCATAGGAATTGTTTGGTAGGTGTATAATACCCTTAAAAAAAGTACATTTACCTGAAAACTAATAAACATTTATTTAAGATAAAGAAAATAAATATAATTTATAAATATTTAGAATGGAAGCTAAGATAATTAGAATAGTTGGTATGAAACAATAAGGAAAAAATATGAAAATTGATATTGTAGAAATTTCAAAATTTGATTTTAATGAAAGAATTCAATGTGAAATGGTATAATGAGAGCATGCAACTGATAATAAGAAGTGAAATAAAAATGGTTTTGCTGGAGATAAGTAAAGGTAGAATTTTAAGTATATTGTAGTACTTTTGTTAATTAAAATTTTCAACATAAGTTTTGCACGCAGTGATGATGCTTATGACTTATTTATTTCCTACTTACGATCATATAATGAAGGTTTGAGAGGAAACAATAATTTATAGGCTTAGAAGATAATGTTGATCTAGGAGAATTAATTTATCTGTATATAAGAGAGCTTGGATACCTCCCTTTCCATGTTGCGCTTCTTTGTGAGAAGCCCGGCCCCGCCCCAAAGGAAAGATATTTTGAGACTTGACGTCCGGTCTGAACGTTCGTCGGTCGGTCATTTGCCAATCCTACGGCCTATTGCCCGCTCCAATCGCTGCTTCTGTTGATCCTTATCTGGCTTGGAAGCAAGCTATCTTCGCCTATCGGCCGGCATGGCATGGTAAGCAAGTAGAATGCCTCCTTCCTACGCTCAGAATGCTAGAACAAAATATAATTGTTCTTTGCATAATTTTATGTATTAGTAGTTTTTAGAGAAGTTAAAAGAGTCTCTTATCATGGTTTGATTTCATCAATGATCAATGTTAAATAACTATTTTTTTTATAATTAATATGAAGAAGGTTACAAATAGTATTCAATAAGATATATTCTTGTTTTTTTTTTTTGTAGGGCTGCAACTTTAAAATTTGTAATTAATACAAAATTGGAACAACGGGGAAGTACTTGAAGATAAATGACTAGACCAATATAATAAAGTTTGATATATGATATGTAATATTAGTAAGTGTTATTAATCAATATTACTACTAAGTTAACCTAATAGCCGAGTTAAGTGTTTGTTTTATTATATAAAAGAGATGCATATTTTCTAGGGCTAAAGTTGGGTGGTGGTGATATAAAAATGTCTTGGGGGGTGCATATGTTATATGAATTTTAAAGTATTGGTAGCCAAAAACATTAGGGCTTTATATGTTGGGAAATGTTTATATCAAAGGCATGATGGAAGGAATATTTATTGAAGATAAAATAGTGGAACTAAACTT
>JXCR01146682.1:283242-355302 GCA_002079205.1 Phalaenopsis hybrid cultivar
CCCCTAGCTGTATAGCTCTCCTTTCACAGAGCATGGTTCACCACGTTGCATGTAGATAGCTTTTATTTTAAAATGATTTTCGTGCAGGTTGAGCTTTTTTTAAGTTTTGATATGTACTATTTAGAGTCTCGTAGGCTCAAGTCTGTATTAGAAATAAGGTACTGACACAGGTTCCGAGACACCTGATGGGTGGGACCACGTGACAAAGACCAGAAGATGCAAGCTCATGTCCTGCACTTTAATTCTAAATCTTATTTATGTATAGAAATAGGGCTAGACTTGTATATGCGGTGCCTAACTGTCTTTTTTCTCATTTCTGAGGTATGTAGTCGACCTAACAGTGTCGGCTTTTTATTTATTATATTTGGTGTGCTTTTACTTTCTACAGTGTGATTGATTTTTCTTTGTTGTTATTTACTTGTGGTTTATTTAGAAATCATGTTAACATAATTTAAGCTCTCTAGGACCTAAAACTTGAACTTTTTATACAAAAGTTTAATAATAGAAAATTTAGATTAATTAACATTTAGGCTTAAAATTTCTCAAAATTTTAAAATATGCTTTTACTTTCCTGCAAGACTTTCGTGCCAAATTTTGAACTGATTTGCATTACATGTGCATAACCCAAGTCATATCTAATACGACCTCCATATTCGAGCTGATTAGCTCACTACATTATTTTGCATGTTCCAATGGGAAGTCTCAATGCTTCTTTAACCCAACTGGTTCAGCATGAGTTTCTACTTAAGTGGTTGTCTAGCACGTTTAGGGTGCTAAAGGCTTCCTCAAACCTCATAGGGAGTAAGTCCTTTGTAGGAATTTTTATCAACTTTGTAGCTAGACCTCTCTTTTCTTTTTCCACTCCAGCAGCTTTCTCGCCACTTTGGCAAGTATAAGTCCCACCTCTACTCTTTCTGCCTACATAGAGTCATAGGATTTAGGGTTTCATTCTCTTGACATTAGGGCTACCGAGGTCCACTTGGATGACTATATTCATGGATTGTTGATAAGGGATCTCTAGTTTTGTTGAGTCGAATATCTTCACGACCAAGTAAACTTAGGGTTGTAATAGCTTGGGATGACAAATCCTTGATATTCTGACCCGACTATCTCTACCCAATTAAGATTACTCTACCCTTCATTTTCTCACCCACGTTCAGTCCCGCCGCTTCTTTTGACGCTTCATTGATGTCATTTTATAGGCTTCAATTGTGGATAGATTGCCACCCATTTGAGATACGATAATTAACCCTCTACACTTATGGTCTGGCTAAGCCTTAGAAGCATGGTGTGGATTATATGAGTCAACTTGGTTGTTTCACGGGCCCCGTACATCAATGAGCTGCTACCCATTTGGAACGTGAGAGATTTACTCTCTACCTTATGGTTTAGCAAGAGCTTTGAAAGTAGCGGTACGTTCCTATGAGATAACCTCCCTTTATGAAACACTCTACTAATCGTTATATAAGTGTAAGTATGACTTCTTTTATTGAGAGCATTCTTAGGTATCCCCAAGATGTAATTAACCAAAGAGATATGTCCCTTTGAGAGGTACACTTGAACGCAAAACAAACAAACACACTTGACTATCTGGTTCCAGGTTGTTTCGTAAGATTTTCTTCACGAACATGTTCGAAAGCATTTTTTATTCAATTTCATTTTAGACATACAATTTTGGGCTATCACACAAAGTTTACTTTATAAAAATTCTTCATGTTATTTCTCTTATTTTTCTACCTTCATTGTATGTTTCTTATTTTCTGATTTCTCTATTCTACGGATCATCTATATGATTCAGAAGAGAGATTTACTCGGGAAAAATCATATGATAATAGACAAGCTGACAACTTCAAACAAAAACAAAGAAAACAAATAAAAACATTGTGTCCCTACTTAAGTTGACATAGGGATTGCACACTCTTCTTAGTCTTTCAAGCACTGGCGAACTGTGTCAAAAAAAAGTCTTCTGAATTTCACCAAGCAGGTAATTTCCTCGACAAGTAGTGCTGATGACCTCAACATAGTGAAAAATAGTCGGCATTTGAACACATTGGAGATCCTTAACAAGCTTATCGATGATTCGAAAGATGCCAGGTGGTTGTTGGGATCCGACCATCTTTTATAGGATTCAAAAGCTAGGAGTTTGAGTTTCTCCGGGGGTTCAAATCTCGAGATTTGAAGGGAGAAATCATTTTTTGGCTGTCGTAATACTTCAGTTCGCCCAAACCGTTGTCTTTCCACCATCGGGATGAATTCAACGGTACAACACATCCTCAGCTCTCTTTGGTGTATGGTTTGGTCTCCTCTCATTGTGAGTCGATGCTCCCTTTCGAGGAGGGTTTTTGCATCTTGCTGAACACGTTCTCCTCCTAAAGCCGTGGCTGCTCCTAGAGCCATTATCGCTCTTAGGACCTCTGCAAACTGTCCTGACATCTGCTTCCTGATTTGAGTTCTCAAGTCCTACAATCCTCCTTGTACAAACACTTTTAAAATCTCCCCCGTGCATTCTTCTTGCACCATATCTCTTTAGCTGGTCTCCTTCTGTTGTTTTCGTGCTCGTCTTCTTGTTGACGACATGGCTCCATGCTCACCGCATCTAAAAGAACAAAAGGAAACCCAAGGAATAGAGTGTCACTCAGAGAGAAGAGAAAGAGAAAAATAACTATGAACTATAAATATTGTGTAACCTTTATTTGAAAATTGACCCCCCTATTTATAGATATAAGGGTATGGGTTTTAGAATTAAAAATATGCATTCTAATCATTCCTCTCAGAGTGGGTCCTTTTAGCATATTACATGTGTCAGATATATTAAATAGCAAGTGTGCTTATTCGATCAGTGCGAGTCCAGGTGATCGGTGGGTGTTCATTCTATCGTTTTCCCTCGATCCGTCTCGTCGGCTTTTGGTCGACCATCCCGCCTTGGTTCGACCGATTAGTCTTAGACGATCGTCAGGCCTTTTAGTGGCTCAATCCATAGGCCGACTTCAAGATATTTTTCTTGCTCTAGAGTTTGTCGACCCATAGGTATATTCCTCTATTCGCTCTTCATTTACCTCGACTCTTGAATTACATCGAAATTTATGTTGATATATTTTTCTCATATATACACATTTGTTATCATCTCTTGATAGCAAACTCTTAAAAAAGTCAGTTTATTGCTCCTGGTTTACGAGCTAAGATGCAACACTTTTTTTATGGTTGATTCAGATATATTTAATTAAATCTTATGTTTAACAAAATTAGTTTTACTTGAATTGCTTCCCGGCCATTAATTCAGTATTAATGTATTGAGACTAAACAGCGAGTTAAATTTATTACAGGCTATTTAAATCATACTCTGAAAATCCAGGTGTAGTCAAATTCATGCACAGATTACTATGTATTTATATATCTAAACATTTGAAATTTTAGTATTTACATTCATATCAAATGGAAACATATATTTCGATTTTAAAAGTTTAATAGAGATATTTTTTTGAAAAAAATATATATTTGATGTACAAATTCTTAAAAATTGTGTGGTTTATGCTTCGTAAAATCCGACGCTCCTGCCAGCTGCTCCATGATTGTGACGCAGCATTTATATGTGGTCTTGTTTCGGTTACAGCTTTTGAAAAGTAAGTAAGGTCCGAAGACAGAGAAGCTGAGCACAGCAATTTAAAAGGTCTTGAGTCATGATGACTTAATAAATAATATATCTTTAGTATAATTTTTTATGTTTTTTTATTTATATTTATTTATTTTTTATTATCTTGTTTATTTCATAATTATACCAAAATATTATACTAAAATAAATTAACAGTAATGATATTATTTATGAGATTGGAAAATTTTAAAACTATTTAGGTAAATATAAAATTTAAATATTATATATGCAATGACATAAAAGCTTTATAATTTACTTATAAGTCCCTGTTTAGTCAAAATTTTATTAATATATGATCCTAAATTTACATGATAAAAAAATTGAAATTTCAAGTCCTAATAAAATTTTATATGCTTCATTTTACGAGTATTTTAAAAAATATTAAGACATCGTCAACAAATTTTTATCATCAGACACACAAATTTCAAAGCATAGTATGAATCTCGAAATAATATTTTAAGTACGATTAAGAGTCACTTAGAGCCCAAACTTACAGTCAAACTGAATGACTCGACGAGATGGACCCAGTGATATCAAAATTGGTCCAATCCGAGTCAAATCAAGCTTAGATCAAGGCATTAAATTGCTTTTGGAAGCTTTTGGGGCATATTTGGAAGATAAAAAAAATCTGAATCGGGTGAGCCCATAGTTGAATTGAGCATCTCAACAAAACGAATCCAACGAGTCTAATATTGTGCTATCTAAAATCGTTAAGGCACCTAATATTCATCAAATACCATCAGATTGAGATCATCTAATCAGATTGGTTCATATTTTTTCATTAATTGCATCTAGGAGTCTATAAATAGAGTCTCATCCCCACATGGAGCTGGAAGCCTCAAGGAAGAGCTTGAAGCTTGGAAAAGAAGCTAAGGTCCAGCGTCACTTCGTCGTCGACCACCATCATCTCGAATACTTGACTGTTCTCAAAGACGGTGCAACAACACAATCCGAAGACAGTGTAATCACCACACATATGGTTGTGTAATGTCAGACTCCGAGCTCTGTGGCCTACATATGTTAATATTATGCACCACTACGTCCTATGTGAACAACTATAACTTATGTGGTCCACACTTTTTGCAGCTTCAGACTCCAACCCTCACTACCTACAAACGTCATTACTACACATCACTACAGCTGACGTGGTCCACAACTTGTGAAGTTTATGACTCTAGCTCACAATGTCATTACAACTCACCACTACGGTCTGTGACCACCTATAGTCTACGTAGTCAACAACTTGTGCAGCTCATTACTACGCACCACTATGGCCTAAGGCATGGTCTGAATTAAGTGAGCAACATGAAAAGCTTGTGGAAGCTAAATGGAGCCACAAGAGGTGAAGGGCATGTCTTCCTCTAAGGAAATTCACACACCACAGACTAGGACAACTAGCCACCAATCACAGAAGGACTGTGAGCCCAAACAAATGTGATACACATGTGGGGCTGATACTGTGGGTGCCAGTGCTCGAAGAGAGATAAAATGGCATGTGTCGAAGATAAACTATCATGCAAATTAGTTCATCAAAATGCACATCAAAAATCATTTTTTATACACACAGATGTTAATGCAAACCAAGTCATGTGTTGTCATGCAAATTATGTGAATACACTTGCAAAGCATACATTACGCCATTTGATCCATCGGGTCGATTGGGGCGGTCTATTAGATGCAAGTGATTGGTCGATCCAGCTGTGGCTGCCGGTCAGACCTAAGAGGTCGGTCGACCGGGTCGAGGTTCCCAATCGGACACAAGTGGTACATGTATCATGCAAAAAAAAAAAGGTATTCATCATAACAAAGCATGTAATATAACACAAATGCTAATACCCAGTAATGAGCCACACCCATCCCATCACTCTTGCATAGGTACCTAGGTTTCAATACATGGATGCATGATATAACCATCTCTGGCTTTGCCAAAGAGCATGGGAAATTTTGCCTTTCGATTCCTCAATGGATGCATGGATTTGTAGCTCCATGGATGGTTGAAACTGCCAAAATTAGGGAAAATATAGATTCCATCTAATTAGGGTTGGGGATAAGGCATTTACAAGGAAAATCACTCAGATATTTAGGCGATTTGTCCACGTCAAATTCCTATCTTAGCGACTTTCTCTAAAATAACAACAACTAACTCTAATATTCTCTAACACAATCATAAGGCTAGCTAAGGAAATGAGAAAAAACAAGGGACATAGTACCTCACTTGTGCTGTTTGATGACGTCCTCAATTTCGATGATGAAGCACTCCTTGCAAAGGAAAGTTTGACGGAATCTCGAGCTCCGGTAAAATCTCAAACTCCGAAGAGGATCTTTCTCCCAAGAGTGAAGAAGCTCTCCTCTTAAAGGACACTTCGACATTACTCTGAGCAAGATCTCTTTCTTCCCAATATTTTATCCGACGAGATGATGGCTGGAGAAGGAACAATAAAGAGGGTGAAGAAGAAGAAGATGGAGAGAAAAATATCCAAAATCCTCAAGCTTTTGTCCTCCTCCTCTTCACTCTTCTCGCTAAATCTATAGAGAAATAAGAACAAGATGGAAGGGAAGAAGAAGAAGATGGAGGAAGACCATAAAAAGTTCCTGCTCAGCTCCTCCCTTTCACTCTCAAAGCTCTTCCCCAATAAATGACAATCGATCCTTCTTCCCTTTCATAGGAAGCCAATTTCTAATGGCTTCAAGCTCACTTTTCCTATTTAGAATGGGCCTAGGTTAGTCTCCATCCCTTTTTTTGGACAAAGGACAAGACAAAAGGCATTATGAGGCAGTCCCGATGCCGCTGTCGGCAGAAATCTTGGGACCGCTGTGCGAATGTTGTGCTTTGGGATGTCGCAACGTGACCACACTGAAATTGAGCGTGTTCACGCCACTGTAAAAGGCATCATAGATAAGGGTTTGGCACAGTCATGCCCGATACCAAGCGTAATTACATCGAGCTCTCTGTATGGTGGCATGACCACGCTGCCATCGGGCGTGGTCACACCTTGTGTGTTTCTGCTCCAGCCTAGTTTTCCTAGAGCGTGGCCACAATCATTTATAGCATGATCGTGCAAGGGTTAGGCATGTCCATACCTATTCTTGGTGTGGTCACGCCGGACCATTGCACCTGAAGTGCCGGTCGGAGCGGCTTTAAGCCTCATTTGGACTGAGGAAGGCCCCAAAAGACAGAATATGGTCCTCAACTATAAAAATGAGCATCATACAAATTCTAGATCGTAATTTTTGTCGTTCAAAGGGTGAGTTTTCTCGGGCGGAGCTGAACCGGTACAGTCCTGATCCTGCGGTCGAGACACGTACCAGGATGGTTCAAATGATTATCTTAGGCTACGAGAAGTTGTAAACAAACCTGTAGCTCAAAAGTTATACCAATAGTTAGTCAACGATTAATAGTATATTAGATTGTTGGAATTGAATATTAGGCGATGTTAATCATTAATTGATTGGGGGCATTACATAAAATGTCAAATATAATATTTTTTGGAATTAAATGTTCTGTAATTTTATGCAATAAATGTAATTATCTTTATTTATTAGTTAAGTAAAAATATAAGAATTGTGTGATATGTATCCCCCTCTAAAGTCTAAATTTAGGCATACAAAAATATATTTCACTTTTAAACAGATAGCTAGAGTTTTATCTTTTTTATGAGATGTTAAATATTTAAGTGCTATACATATCAACATAAAAATATAGGTGTTGGATATTTAAGTGTTTTGCACGGTCACTTCATCCTTTCTGTGCCACATGCACATCACTTATTTTTACGTAGCGTCTGCTTTCCTTTTGCTTTATCTTGGAAAGGTATTTAAGAGTATGAAGTGCTTTTAAAAGATGATTCTAGCTATAAAATATGGGGCACAATTTTATCACTTCAGCTCCAATGCTTGATGACCCGAACAATTGACATCTTCTAAGAGGAAGTTTAGAACCTCTATAACGAAAAAATTTATGTCCAGAGTCTGAACTTAAGCTACATTTAGATAATGAACACACTATACTGAATGGAAGAGAGGAGGAAAAAAAATTGCCCCTAGTGTATCGCGCCCGTTGTCCGAATGTAGCTTGCTTCCATACTCAAGACGCAATATATTTTCTAGAAAAAGATTAGATTTATGAAATAGTTGTATGTCAGGGACAATCTTTAGAATTTTTAAATTGGAAAATAGAGATTTAATAAAGGAAGACTATGATTTTTTTTCTTTGCAAGAGCGGAATTTATGTATTATATATTTATAAGCAAAAATAGTTTGTTTGAGAAGTTAAAAAGTAATTTTGAAGATTTATTTAAAAAAAAAAATTGCCCAAACATGCTATAAATTAGTTTAAATAATTTAAATATTTAAAAAATTAAGACTTTAGAAAACTATAATAAAAAAATAGAGTATCAATAAATATTTTAAAAAATACAAATAAGAAAAGGTTATTTGGGATCCATTTTTTTAATTACTATTTTTATTATTTTTATTTTTATTTTATTTTGTTTTTTGTTATAATCTAAAACTAAACATGTTTAATATATTTGAGTAAGAAATGATTATTTTTAATTATTTTCTAAATATCTAAAAGTTAATTTGAATGTTTTTAAAAATAACTTTTTATTTGTAGAAATAAAAATAATAATATTTTAAAAAATACTAAATAAATATGTTTTTAGAAATTACCAAATATATCAGAAGTTATTACATGATCTCATGATGAGCTTTATTTTGATGATCATACAGTGGTCATGTTTTAATTTTTTCCCAAATATGCAATTTTACATATTTTAGTTCTTCAAAGCAGGCGAAATGTAATTGTCTTCACCTTAATTAGATCGTACATTTGGCGGATAATTTGGTAGTCTGAGTTGACATCCTCAGCAATTATTTCCTGAATCAAATTATTATTCAATATGTGCACATTAAGTGTTTGCTGGGTAGGGCCCTTAAATATTGCATCCACCCACATGCACCAATCTAATCAAATGAACTAGCAATCTAATGTACATGTTCTACCATAATGTTTGCCAACACACCAATCATTGGCCCCCAAATTTTTGTTGGAACTTCATCCTTTAGCTAGCATGCCCGATCATCTGACATTAGCCCCCTAATCAATAATTTCTTTAAAATAATAGCAACCACTTATTGTTTTGTTTTTTTCAAGCAGAGTGAGAGCTGGAATTTGACATATTGAGATTTCTCACTTCATGCATTTGAGCACACTATCTATTATTTTGATCATCATCTTTGCTCCTGTTAACCATATTGCTGGTAAATAAGTTCTTAATGTCATTATTAGAGGTGCCCCATTAGTTCTATTTTTTCTAAGTTGGCTAATTCTTTGATTGTCTCCAAGCAACTTAGCATTTCTTGAATTTATTTCTCAATATTTTCATCAAGAACTTTTCCACAAATTTTATCTTTGCAACACCTAATAGCTATGACATTTTAGCACATTAGTACTATGTTAAATGTATATTATATGCTAACTCTCATAATCCTTGACTAGCGAGATATGTTATGGTGCTCAATTAGATAGGGAACTAACATCTTTTATGAGTGGTGCAACAACTTTACTGAAAATTAAACACTTATATCGGAATATTTTTACTCTTTCATCAAATATTTGGCAAAAGAATTTATTAAGGGAGGAGGGATGGGGAATTACTAAATTGCTTTATTACAAAAAAATATCAAATTTTAAGGTGAATATTGCCCACCATGAGCATAATTTAGTTTTTGCACAGTCTTGCTCAGCTATTAACATCGAGTCATTGATGATTTGACATCCATCTTTACATCAGTAAGAGCATGTTTTATATGACGCCTACAAGAATGTGACACATATTACATACATCAGCTTAAGGATAATAGGGGCCATTTTTATTTCTCAAGAATTGTGATAACCACCTCTAGGTGACTAATAAACATATAATCTTTTAGTGAAATTAGGTCATACATGTATGCATCAAAACTGTCGACATGAATCTCAAAACAATTTTATGGTAAGGGATGAAACCTGACAATCAGAACATCAGATTAGAGGAACACGATCAGAGCCCATCATTCGATGAACCTACTACTTGGTCAAAGTAGATCAGCACACGGTGCCGATGAATCATGTCAGCAAGCCACTCTTGCGATTCTAGGTGCGTCCGATTGAAACTGGACAATGGACCGCCTTTGCTTCTGTAGGAACAATCATTATTCGACCGCTTGTCTATGTTGACCGAATTCAAAAACGTCGATCAACTGATAGCCGCTATATTCAAATTAAATTGTAATAAAATTTTGGAATTTAATCATGTGAATCTTATATTAAATTAGGGAATTAATTACATTAAAGGTGATTTCCATAATCAGTCGCTCATGTTGGTAATTAATTGCATTTTCATAACCACTTCTCCTACCCAATGATAAATAAAGGGACTCACTCCCAACTCTCCTCTCGAGAATTATTTGCCGGTCTTTGTCTCCCTCTTCTAACAACAATACACTAAACTTTTATGATACGATATTTAATCTAGCATTTGTAGAAATTAATTTTGTGAAAGATAATGATAGCTCCTCTTCTCCTTCATCATTCGTTCGCCCGCCTCCCATTTTGACGCCACGGAGACTTCATTTATTCAATGCACTATAATGGTGAAATCCACAATTATATCATTAATGTCCAACACAAATCACGAAGCAATTTTGGATTCATTTATTTGGACGTCATAAAATAACTGAATAGTTGATATTGTTTTACAATTTTTTTCGAATACAATGTGAACTTTTAAATGATCGAATCTTTAATCTAAGACTAGAAAGTTATTTAAATCAAATAGATTTAGTTTCTGCATGTTCCAAAAAAAAAAACAAAACGGGGAACTTAATGAGAATATTTCACAATCATCAAGGTTGCTTAAATTTCAATCCAACGAGACTATTAAAGCACTTGAAGGCTTCATAAAAAAATAAATCTTAAACTATTTAAATAATTAAACAAACTCCAAATCCAATAATTTAAATCCAATACAAAACTAAAAAACTTATGATTCGGAAAAAGATAGCCCCCAAATTAGGAAAAAAATTACGTATATACGACGTACGCAAAGATGTGTACGTCTGTAATCTCCCAAAATCCTCTATGTAATATATTTGCAGGTTACAGATGTACGCATCTCTACGTACGTCTTATATACGTAAATTTTTTTGCCCAAATTAAGAAGTATAAATAGTTTCGCTAGAATTCAACAAGATGGACAAAAGATCGCTACAGATGCAATCTCTCTTCTAATTCATATTACACAAATATATCACCAGCCAACATAATTTAGATAGTTTCAAACTTGAAGCGCGCGTTCGATGCCAACGACCGCCGTGCTCTGTCCTTCTTCATCATCATCGTTCTCCCTCGACATATCTTCCAGCGACTTGCCCTTCGGCTCAGGCACCAGAAAAGTGAAGAAAAATCC
Organism: Phalaenopsis hybrid cultivar; assembly: GCA_002079205.1. Lineage (NCBI taxonomy): Eukaryota > Viridiplantae > Streptophyta > Magnoliopsida > Asparagales > Orchidaceae > Phalaenopsis > Phalaenopsis hybrid cultivar. The sequence continues at coordinate 294,343 of JXCR01146682.1, forward strand.
CAAAACACAACAACCAGCCAACGCGAAGAGCGAGTTCCTTATCCCAATACCCGCCGGATAACCCTTATCCCTCTTCGCCGGATCCTTGTCCTGTGCCGCATACAAAAACCCAAACGCCCCCACAATCGCCCCCGCCTTCCCCGCCGCCGCAGATATCCCATGGCATGTCGACCTCAACCTCGCAGGATAAATCTCCGCCGGCACGATGAAAGTTGTGCTGTTTGGCCCGAAGTTGGCGAAAAAGAAAGTGAAAGCATACATGACCACAAACCCTATGTGATGCCCCTTGGTCGTCCAATGATGGTAAGGAATGGCCAGCCCAAGCATGAAGGCTGTCATCATGCCGAAACCAATCAATTGGATGGCGAAACGGCCGATGGTGTCTATGAGTGCCACGGTGAACCAGTAGCCTGGCACGGTGCCGCAGAGTGCAATTAGCGTTTGTGCTCTGGCGACCTTGTAGACTTCTTCCAGCGCGCTCATGGTGGCAGCCTTGGGAAGCCAGCCGACAGCGCTAAAGATGTCTTTTTGAAAGAGGTTTTGACTGTAGAAAGCGATGTCGAGGAGAAACCAAGTCGTGGTTGTGCCAACGAGGTGGAGGCCGTGGCGGCGGACGAACTCCTTGGAAAAAAGCCCGAAGTTGCTGCTCTGATCAATGGCGACTTCGGATACCCTTTCCTGCTCCTCCGCGATTTCGACCTGGAGAACCTTGGACATGTCGGAAGCTGCCTGCTTGGCGTTGTGGGCGACGAGAGCGGTGTATCTGGCGGTCTCCGGCATCTTCATGCGCCAATAGTAAGTAAGCAGAGCAGGAACAGAGCCAAACATGAGGATGATTCGCCACACATAATCGGCTTGTGGGACAGTCGAGCCAGCGCGGTCATCGTTGTAGTTGGGCGCGTCGTAGTTGCTCTTGAACCCGGCGGAGATGATAAGGGTGACGATGCCACCGGTGAGATTTCCGAAACCCTGCATCGCAAAAACGGCGGCGATGAAAGCGCCGCGAGTTTTCTTATTTGCGTATTCGGACATGATGGTGGCGGAAAGAGGGTAGTCGCCGCCGATACCAAAGCCGAGCCAGAAGCGGAAGAAGCAGAGAGTGGACATGACGCTTTTAGCTGTGTGGCCGAAGGAGAGACCGGAAGCGATGGAGCAGATGACCATGAGCATGAGGGTCATGCCGTAGACTCTTTTGCGGCCCATCTTGTCACCTAGCCAACCGAAGAAGAGTTGACCGGCGAGGGTGCCGCAGAAAGCGACGCCGTTAACGGCGGAGGAGACGTTTGGGGGGAGGCTGCCGGGTGTGTTGGAGTTGGGGTCGAAGTAGTAGATGCGGCCGAGAAGTTTGGTGACGAGGGAGATGGAGAACAGGTCATAAGCGTCGGTGAAGAAGCCCATACCGGCGATGACGATGGCCTTGAAGTGGTATAGTTGGGTTTTGGCCACGTCAAGCTTGCTGAGAACTTGGAGATCTCTGGCCGTCATGGCTGAATTAATTTTATGAAGGAGTCTGGGTAGTAAACTTTCGAAAATTGAGAAAGAAGAGAGTGAAACAAACAAAAAAAAAGGGAGTTTTGTGAGTGGTGTGGCTCTCCTGAGCTGTGGATTGAGTTTGGGTGGGTATATAAGATTGTGAAGAGTGAAGACTGTATGATGGAATCATTGACTCGGAAGGAATATGCGAAAAGTTCCGTAGTATTTTACATGTCCTTTGACGTGATTATTGACTTTTCGCCAATGGGATTACAAAAGAAAGAATTTAAACAATAATTGACAGCCAATTGCTTTGTGCCAAACGGAACTCAGTGTCGAATTCAAATTTGTCGAGGGGGACCGAAGAGGGATTATTTTCATAGGACGAGAAATGAGATAGGACGAGAAATGAGATGGGATTATTTTTGTAGTGCCTCTTTCGTTAACAGCGTGTATCAATGGTGGTAATATGCTCGTGCGAACGCGACATTCAAAAGACTGTGCGTCGTTTTCAAAACGCCGCCGCTCCCATTAAGCTGCCCCAAAGAGATCTTACATCTAAGACAAGGAGGTAGTGTGATGGAAAGAGAAATCAATAATAAAGGTCAAATTTATTCAAAATTAAAACATGAATTTATAATATTTGATAAATTAAATAAGTTTATGGGCTTTTTAATCTATTTTGTATATTTTTATAAATTAAAAAAAAATTGCATGTTTTATGGTAAATATTCATATTAAATATAAATTTATCAAAGTGCAAGTTTCATGCGAAACTCAAACTCAATACAAAAAATATATTGGAAATCTAATAAATAAATTTACACATTGAGACTAACTATAATTTTATGCCAATTATTTATTTTTTTTTATTTTGGTTTGCTAAAATATAAGAAAAGTAAAAAAAAAAAAAATTAATACAAATATATAGTAGGAGTATAAAAAAAATGAAATTTTCTTTTTGAAATATTGGGGCATTTACATACATGCCACCCAACCTTATTTATATACAAATCAATATTTAAATTTCACTTTTTACATTTAAACCCCCAAATTTTGAATATCATATTAGAATTATTATTATTTTAATTTTTGTGATATCACTATTTTAATTTTCAAAAAAGTGAAATACATTTTTTATGCATAGAAAAGGTAGAATGTATGTAAAATCTGAAGTTTAGGTACTAAATATGTAAATACATCGTAATTGAGCGGCATGCATGTAAATTTTGCATTAATATCACATTCCGGATCAAACTGCAAAAGCGAATTTAGTCCCAATTCAGTTTGGGAACAGATCAAGTTGCTTTTTGAATTAAGAAATATGTGGAGTCTGTGTCGGCAAGACTTGGGAATAGACCCTGTTGAAAAATCATGTTAACACTTTTAAACTGGTATTAAAAGTTTTTTTAAACAAAAGATTAATTATTAAATCAGTCTAACGGCTTGATTAAACTTAAATTCTTTTAAATTCAATACATTAAATTTAAAATGTTAAATGAGCTTCAGAATAATAAATTAAGGATTTTGTGAATATGAGTTATGTTTGTTTACAGGTCAATTGGGGCAAAATGGTGATTAAATTATATCTTTCATTAATAAATTTTCAAATCTCAATGGGGGCCAATTGCCCCAACTCAATAATTTGGAGGCCCGTCTATGGGCGTATGGTACGATTAATTCATTCAGCTAAGCTTGAACCAGATCTGTTGTTTTGAAGAGTAATCTATCATTTAGGGTCATCTTTTTTAAAATGGTCGAATCAGTTTCTCTTTAGTCTCGTTTCTGGCCAAAGAACCTGTGTTTGGATCATCAAGTCCTCATGTTATTTGTCTTGCGGTCCTATCAGCTTTGTCCTTGTTGGCTGGGCTCTTATAGCTTCGCTTGGTCAATCAAGTGAGCCAGAGGATCTTGTGTCAGTGAGCCGTTCGATGTACCTTTCCATTATGGACCGTTAGATTTATTTAAGACTAGTGCTAACACATTTTTATGTACATATTTTAGTTTCTCGATCATCTTATTTCTTAAAAGATATGTTGCTATAAGAATAAGAGAATTTAATGCTATAGTAGATTATATTCAATTTTAATAAATGATTCAACAATTAAACTCTTTTGATTTCAATGCCTTCGATTCTTATAAATAAATTGGTTGAGATGGGGATCTCTCTCGTTCCTAATATGAGTTAGCCATCTTTTGAGTATTATAATGGAGAATGTGTCAAAACCCATTTGGTGACTTTCTCGATAAGGACCAGATTCGATCAACCAAGAGGAAAGAGGAAGAAGAAATTCATTGTGAAGAAATTCATTGTGAAGAAATTGAAAGCTCGAACGTCAAATCAGGTGGGGTCATCTTATTCGCTTAGTAGCATTAAACAAAAAACCATCCAGCCTACTGACTCGACCATCGATTCGACAATCCAATCTTCAATCGCGGCAAAAGATGTTAGATATGGCTCATATCTAGGGAGTTGGAGTTTCTTTTGAAGAGGTGTGTCTCCTGGTGAAAAGGAGTGTCTCTTGGAATAAAGGGGGTTGGGAGGAGCGAGTGCGTGATTGTAATTTTATCTGAGGGTTTGTATATGTCTATTTATATGTGAAACCCTATGGGATGTATTGTAACTCCTCTGAAATAGTGAAACCGCCGCTCGCTCCCGAGGACGTAGGCAATTCTTTGTCGAACCTCGTTAAATCTCTGTGTTCTTCTTCTAGTTTGTGTCGATTCCTGTTTTATTCCGTTAAATTTCACAACAATTGGTATCAGAGCCTCTCGAGGGGAACAGGAGGAGATCGACGCAGAAGAAAATTTGAGAAGGAATTGCGAACTGTTTCACGGCATTTCGAAGTTCGCGGTTCAGGATTTCGGCTAAGGAAGAAGAACTGCGGCAGTTCTTCGTGCGAGATATTAGACAGGGATCGCGACAGGAAGGATTGCGACAAGAGTTCGGCCCAGAGGAATCGCGGAAGGAGTGAATCGCGGAAGGAGGAATCGCGAGCGGAAGAGGCGACGTTCGCGAGGGTTTTGCGACAGACCAGTTCGGAANTGAGATATTAGACAGGGATTGCGACAGGAAGGATTGCGACAAGAGTTCGGCCCAGAGGAATCGCGGAAGGAGCGAATCGCGGAAGGAGGAATCGCGAGCGGAAGAGGCGACGTTCGCGAGGGTTTTGCGACAGACCAGTTCGGAANTGAAGGATTGCGACAAGAGTTCGGCCCAGAGGAATCGCGGAAGGAGCGAATTGCGGAAGGAGGAATCGCGAGCGGAAGAGGCGACGTTCGCGAGGGTTTTGCGACAGACCAGTTCGGAACTCATCGCGCGAACAGAGAGTTCGCGGCGGTGCGGGAGATATTTCTCTTGCAGGAATCGCGGGTGCGGCAGTTCGGACAGAAGTTCGCGGACGAGCTTCGAGGACGAGGGTGTTCGGTGCTTGTGAATCGCCGGAGAAGGACGTTCTTCGTGATTAGCGAGCGGACTACAACAACGACGATTCGTGACAGGGCTTTGGTTCGCGGTTTTTCCGACAGGCGGATTCGTGCGCGGCAGTTCTGCGACAGTTCGCGTTGAGGTGGATTCGCGCGCGGCAGGAAAGCAGAGGTTCTTTCGCGACGTTTGGAGGGACTCGCGATCCGGGCAGTTTTGCGGACAGGAGGCAGTTACAGCATTGAAGGATTTGGGCGGCATCCATTTCCTTTTGCGACGGAACCAACCAGAGGCAGTTACAGGCAGTCAGGAAAACAGAAAGGAAGGAATATTCCTTCTTCTGGGCGGACGGAACCAGAGAGGTTTAATTTATTTTGATATAGCCTAAAGGAAGGAATATTCTAGGGCAAAGTGGAGAAGGAATCTTGNTAGAGGCAGTTACAGGCAGTCAGGAAAACAGAAAGGAAAGAATATTCCTTCTTCTGGGCGGACGGAACCAGAGAGAGGTTTAATTTATTTTGATATAGCCTAAAGGAAGGAATATTCTAGGGCAAAGTGGAGAAGGAATCTTGGATTTCTGGAGGAATATTCTTATTTCTCTCCAGCTGTTCTGAAGAAAGGATTCTGGAATTTTGAGATCTTGGAATTTTAATTTCCTGGAGCCTTGCTTTTGGAAGTAGAAGGAAGAAAACATTTTTTTTTTCTTGAAAGCGAATTCCTTTGCCTTCGCGAAGGGCGAAGAGGTGCGAGGTTTGGTTTCGTGAACCGTCGTGCAGTTTCAGGAAAAGGACGAGTTCGACAAGTTCAACAATCCGTGGGAAACAGAGGCTGTCCACCGCGAACAGGAGCCTTGTTTTGCGGAAAATCTGAGGAATTCGACCAGTTAAATTTGCCGGTTCGTCGCAGGATATTTTACGACAGGTGGAGTTCGGCAGGGTGCAGGAGGCGAGCAGACGCGATTATTTCGTGAACAGGAGTTTCGTATAGGTATTCCTCGAACAGGTGCGAAGGGATTCGTGGCTCGCGGAAACAACAATTGGCCGAGGTACTGGTACGANACACAATATGTCTTAGTCGATGCTCATGACAGTCATGATCTTTCTTTGCCAAATTGACCCTTTAGCAATGGTGACGATGCACTAGACTTTGTAGATGATCAAGCAGAATTCCAAGAAGTGAGACAAGGAGATAGGCACTATATCATGGGAGGCTTTTCGACCACTAATTTATTAAGCGAATATTTTAAGATCTTCGTACTCATTTACCGAAGTGACCTACTGGGCTCTCAAAAGTTGCTCTCCGGGATTTGTGAATCTTTGGCACAAAGGACCTCAACCAAGGATAGACATTTGCCTATGTCTATTGAAGATCCTCGTGACATCCATGCCTCCATCTTCTCATGAGGATATCATGGACAAGCCCTACATCATATTGTTGAATCCAAATCTGTTCGGGAGATACGTCTAAGGAATAAAGCGCAAAAGAGAGGAAACGTGCAGAGAGAGTACATTAATGAATAATAAAATTGTGTAATATTTATTCATGAAATGAACTCCTATTTATAGGAGCGAGGGTTGTAAGATTACTTTATGTGCCCCTAATAAACTAGTTATATATGAGGGTATTTTGGACAATACATAGTTTATAGTCGGGAGCCTGAAATAGCATCTGAACGGGACATGATCAAGAAACTCCGGACCTGAAAATTGCTTATTATGCCTGTTACAATGATGGCGTCATTATAAGGATTTGCTCTGAGGGGGAAAATCATCATTCGAGGGGGGTGTTAGCTCTCCCATCCTAGAACACTTCTAGGAGGTTTGCCGGGATGATTCTGTTCCTTCAAAAATAATCGAGAATATCCCAACGGGGTGGACAACTTTCATCGGATAAGTCTGTCTGGGACTTCTAATGTCGAAGCCTTACCGTGCCTCTGGCCCACGGTCTCCGTAGCCACAAATTCCTTCAGGTTTCCAGCCTTGATCAGCTCATCTATCAGGTTATGGAGGTGTCTGCATTCCTTCATATCGTGGTCTTGATTAAAGGTGTAAGTGATTCAAGCCGGCTCGAGCGCGGCTCGATAAGTGGCTCAAGAACAAAGCTCAATGAGCTAATAAGCCAAGCTTAAGTCAGCTTTGCTCGGCTAGTTAGCTTATGAGCCAGCTAGTTTAAAAAAAAATGATATAAAATATAGCGAAAAATATATAAAATTTTAAGATTTTATATTTAAGGTAATAAAAATGTTTAAAAAAATTCTTTAGTATTATATGCTAGGTTATTTGTTATTATTTATCTACTAATTATTCATTCTAATTGACATCTTATAATAAATCTAACATAAACTAATATCATTTTCTTTCCTTTATATTAAACAAGCTGGCTCGCGAGTCGGCTTGAACTTGTAGACATAAGCTAGAGCTCGAGCTCGAGCTCGATAAAATTAATCAAGCTCAAGCACAACTCTCAAGCCGAGGGTGGCTTGAGCTTGGCTTGACTCATTTACACCTCTAGTCGTGATCCCGATGGTACTTGCAATGCTTCCTTGTGTCTCAGAGAATGGCTCCGGCTCTCATCGTCAGTGCTTGCTTGAAGCACTTGTCTTGGATGGCATCCACAATCTCCGCCATTGATATCCTCAACGAGGTGGCCTAAGGGCCCTCATACTCATTGAATGGTTGCTCATAGTGTTGGAACTGTCTCTTTTGGTATCGAGTCGGCTGATGGTGACGACTTCTTGCCTGACCTCTCTGATGATTACTTCACCGTGACCCTCTGTTGTTGCGAGCTAGTCGGTTGTCTTCGTAATGCGACCGAACATGCGTTATGGGATTCTCCTTCGTTCCATCCACTACTCTGCATGGCTCTCTTTTAGGTATGCAGTCTGCCTTTTCTAGTTGGGGGATGGTTTCTTCGACAATGATGTGTTTGTTGGTCATTTCCAACAACTCGGCCAACTTCTAGGGCTCAAGCAAACTGAGGTTATAGTGGAATCTCTCGGACATCAGACCATGCATCAGGGTGGCATGTGTCATGTCAAATCGGAGATCTTTCACCTCCATCAACTCCCTATAGAATCGTAGGATGTACGAACACATGCACTTGCTTGGTCCTTGTTTAAGCTGTCATGAGGACTGCGCACACTCCTTGGGCCTCAAGCCGCTCGCAAACTGCGCTAGGAAAATTCTTCTGAAATTCATGAAGCTACTGATGCTCTGACCAAAAGTGAGCTGAACCACCTTAAGGGCAATGATCTCAAGGTAGTGTAAATAGATGACACTTGAATGCGTCTGAAATCTCGAGCAGACACATTGCTGACTCGAATAAGGTGATGTGGTCGTTCGGATCTGACTGACCCCTATAAGCCTCCAACGCCGGGAGCTTAAACTTCTTGGTGATGGTGTTTTTGCCCTCAAGAAGCCCGCTCACCTTCTAGGGTTGTGACAGCCCTCGGGACCTTCGCGATCTAACCTGACGTCTGGTTCACCATTTCAATCCTCATTTCATGTATTTCTCGCTGCACAACCTCTTCCTTGAACTGTCCCGTACATTCTACATTGGCCACGTTCCGTTGGCAATTTTCCTCATGATGTTGTTGTTGATGCGCGCCTTGTCGACAACATGACTCCACAATCATCACACCTTTTAGAATGTTGGATCCAAATCTGTCCTGGAAGCGCACTCAAGGAATAGAGCGCAAAAGAGAGAAAAAGAGCATAGAGAGCACAATAATGAACAATAAAATTATATAATCTTTATTCATGAAATGAGCTTCTATTTATATAAGTGGGGAGTGTAAGATTAATTTAGTATCCTTAGTAAAGTAGGTACAGTAAGGGGGTTTTTTTGGACAATACATTGTTGTATGGTCGGGAGCCTAAAATGGTGTTCGACCTAGTTATGATCCGAGCAGCTATATGTCGGGAATCTAAGATGGCGTCCGGCTGGGTCATGATCCGGACAACTATAATTGAAGGGTTGACCGGGAGGTGTGGGCTGCCTGCCTAAGATTCGGGCTCATCCTCCTGGCCTGGTTAAGGAATCTTGGAGAATTCATCCTCGCGAGGTTAGTATCGGTGGCCCTTTGAGAGACTAGTTAATTTTTGTTCGCCGTGGAGGTTATTTTTCTCCCGAACAGTAGGAGTCGGGTGGGTAAATGCAGACTCTCAAACCCATACTGCCACATCAGCTTCTCTATTGGCTATTAGATTTCCTTGAAATTCGTGCTGACACATTTTTTATGTACACATAAGGTCTACATTTGGTTATCCCCTTTTTATCCTCCTTCTCCTCCTACTTGGGGGATAAAAAGAGGGCTAGGGAGATAGATATACAAGTTCGGGCTCCTCCCACTAGGGAAAAACCTCTCTCTCTCCTCGTTGGTTCTATCTTTCACCACAAGCCAAGAATTAAGGTTTGGAGGAAGCTTCAACTCCATTTTTTTCCCTTCAATTATCTTCTGAAATAAGCTCTCCTAGGATATATAAACCCACAAACGATATGAGACCCTACGACCAGAAAAAATTCAACATTAATCTATAGTTTACAAGGGTTACTATTTTAGGCAATCAAATAATGGTCAACTTAATAAATATGAACCTTTCGGCATATTAACGGATTTTATTTTTGGCAATTTGATACATTATGCCAAAATTACAATCATTTTGTCAGCTGATTCAAAATAATGGCTCCCATAAGCTTATGATGTTTCAAGACATTTAAGTACTGTAATGATATCATAACTAACTCAACATCTTAATTGAATTCATCTTATCAAGTTACATGTAACCATGTTTCAACTCCTCCAGCGGTTTAAAAAAGGTTTTTACTATAAACGCTTAAGCTAAAATCTAAATTTGATACCATGATTTTTTTAAAGATATATACAAAAAAAATATTATTTTTAGATATTACCAATATACATTATAAATTTAAAAAAAAATCATCAAATAAATAAAAAAGGGGCATTTACACGCATACCACCCAATTCCTATGTATTTACTTATCTAACACCTAAATTTTACTTTTTTACATTTATATCACCCAAATTTTTCATATCACTCAAAATAAGCATCATTTTAACTTTAGAAAATGAAATACATTTTATCATGCACAGACAAGGTGGTATACATGTAAAAATTGAAGTATTGGTATTAGATTTATAAATACATAGGAATTGAGTTGCATTTTTTCATTAAAAAAAAAAACACTGAACAAAAATAAAGTAGGAAATATTGCTAAAAATAAAAAAGAACTCAAATTCGTCAAGCAACCATCCACACACTGTTTTCTACTTTTCTTCATTCTGGTTTCCGCTTTCCATCCGCAGCGCCACTTCGAACCAAATCTCATCATCTTTCCACTCCATTTCTTCCCCAAATCACAATAAAACAAGAAGCCTAGCATATTCTCTCAGACGCCTGTGTATTTTAGCTTCGAAAGAAGAACTTTTTCTTCTCCCATTGGCACAAGGGACCCCCATGTGCGGGAGACGAGGCGACGCCCTCGCCTCCCAGCCCACGCATCGCTTAGCCGCTCAGTCCACAAGATCCCGTTCTTCCGACGCCATCCCTTCCACCTCCTTAACCCCCAGCTTACCCACCACCGCCAATAACTCAAGCGCCGCCGCAGCAGCTACAACCTCCTCCTCCTCATCGTGGAGCGCATCATCCATCGCCAGCCTCCGTGGCTCCCTCCCGGAAAAACCCATCATTTTCTCCCCCGCCGAAATAGCTTCCGCCACCAACAATTTTCTCGCCAAGCGCATATCTTCCTCCTCCTCCTCCTCCTGGCGATGCTCCCTACATGGCCGTGACACCGTCGTCTTGCAGCGCTCCTTTCGCGGTGATCCCAACACTTTCCCCGCCCGCCTTGCCGCTGTCTGCAAGAGCCATCACCGCAGCATCGTCAGACTCTTAGGAGCTTCCCTCCCCGCCGACCGTATCTACCTCGTTTACGATTTCGTAACCGGGGCATCCCTATCGGATTGCCTTCGCAACCCACGAAACCCTAACTTTACCCCGCTTTCCTCCTGGATGTCCCGCGTACAGGTTGCCAGCGACCTTGCTCAAGGCCTCGAGTACATCCACCACCACTCCGCTGGCGGTGGAATCGTCCATAACCGCATCAAGAGCTCCGCGATCATCGTCACCGAGCCTCACTGTAACGCCATGATTTGTCATTTCGGCGCTGCTTTTCTAGCCGGAGATGTACCCGAAGAAGCTTCCGCCTCGCTTGGCAAGCTAAATAGATCGGATAGCGGTGCGAAAAAGATCGAAGGGACGAGGGGGTACCTGGCGCCGGAGGTGGTCGCTGGCGGTGCGGTGTCCTGGAGATCCGACGTGTTTGCATTGGGAGTTTTGCTCCTGGAGCTGATCTCTGGAGAGGTTCCAGTCAAGTTTAAGTTTGATCAGGTAAGCAAGGAGTATCGAAGTATCTCGCTAATTGAGATGGCTAGGGAGGTGTTCGGAGAAGCGGGATTGGATAAAGAAGGGATGCAATCAGGGGCGGAGGAGTTGGATATGGTGGAAGGGAGGAGGATGAGGATTCGACAATGGGTGGATAGAAGGTTGAAGGATTCATTTCCGGTTGAGGTGGTGGAGAAGCTGATGGGGATTGCTCTGCGGTGCGTGGATGTGGAGGCGGAGAGGAGGCCGAGTATGATTTGGGTGCAGGGTAAGGTCTCTAAGCTCTTCCTCAAATCCAAGGATTGGTCTGAGAGGGTTAGGGTTCCGGCGGACTTCTCCTTCTCTCTTGCTGCGCGGTGACATTGCTCGCCGCCTCGGCGGCGATGTGACTGTTGGTAGCTGTTCCGCCGTTGTTATTTGGAGATCATACTTNGTTAGAGGCTATTATTCGAGCCGCCAACCACCTCTAATATGCCTAACAATTCGAGTACTATCTCCTTAAGGCCCACTGTGCCAGAGGGGATTCGAACTCTCAACTTGAGAGGTAATATATATGCCACATATCCCGGGTTGTTGATTGACTTCCATGGTATAAGACCCTTCAGGTCGGGGGTTCCAATCCCCTTTGGCACAGTTGACTTTAAGAAGGTGGTACTTGAATTGTTAGGCACATTAGAGGTGGTTGGAGGCTCGTATAATAGCCTCTGGCCATTCTTTTTTGTATATATAGGAATTTTGCATGCATACGACACAATTTTTATGTTTCTACATATCTAAGGCATAAAGTTTGATGTTGACATTTTTAACTTTTCAATCTTATCAACCTATGCATAAAAATGAGTATTTCACCCTTAAAACATTAGTAATGATAGTACTTTTGTATATGATGTTAATGTCTGAGTGACATGCTTGTAAATATGAAAGTTTAGGTGTTAAATAAGAATTGTTTGGTATATATGTAAATGTCCATATATATATATATATATATATATATATATATATATATATATATATATATATATATATATATATATATATATATATATATATATATATATATATATATATATATATATATATATATANGCTGATCATGTGTCCTACCATAAAAAAATAAAATTATTTAAAAAGAGAAACTCATTAACTTCTTCATCAACTCAAGTATAAAACACGTAAGGCGGAGACAGAACTGTCTCCCTTAAAAAAAAGAAACTCATTAGCTTCTTCATAAACCCAAGTATAGAACACGCAAGGTGGAGACAGAACTGTCCCCCTAAACTCAACGTGAGAGGGGGCTAGGACAATGAAGAGCAAAATTGATATTTCAGGAGGGGCAAAATGCCAAATCAAAATTTAAGATGGTGACAATTGCCCCCTTTGGACCCTACCTAGGAAGGGCTTCAAAAGTACATCCATTTTTTTCACTTTTAGCCCTTACCATAGCTCTAATTATGTTCATGATTTTGGTGGGGCCTAGGAGGAATTGAGGTTGGGGGCTTACGAAAGACAAAAAAAAGAAAAAAACAGAGCTAAATATATTTTGTTTAGGACTATTCTTAGAGAAGGGAAAATATATTCTATTTATGCAATTTGGAGCAAAGGGACAATTACACAAATAGGAAGAATCTTCCAAGCAGACAAGTAGGAGACATTAGGTTGGAAGTCAGAGCTGTGCTCGTCAATAATTTATCTACAATTTCGTACGGTCAGCATTATTTATAAGGACATTAACTGAAATAAAAATAAGATTATTCTCATTTTTACTACATTAAAAAATAAAAAAAACTAAATATCTAAAATTTTGCACAAAGGATAAATGGGCTTCGAAGATCTCGCAAAGTGTTTATGCTTTTGCTCATATGAGGCTTGATTTTAGTCTTTTGGATTGCTCCATGAAGAAAAATTAGTCCTTTATTGGCTTTAGTTACATTGTATCAACTGTTGTAGAGTTCTGGTGGTGGCCATTGAACCGATTCATGTATGACTTGAAGATCCTTGAGGACTAATGGAGGATCTATGGATCTAAGATCATTGGATAATGGTAGTAGTCTTCATCAATAGTGAACGTAGAACCTATGCACATTTGGTTCAAGCAATAGAGACTTAAACATAAAAATTAAAATACTAATAATTCATTCGATATATTAAGTAGAATTAGTAGTGTAAATGAGCAAGGCTTGAGCGAGTTGAGGTTTCCTTTTTCTTTTTATTTTATTTTAATTTTAGCTTGGATTGTACGATTTTCATGTTGTTTGAAGTTTGCTCATGTTCAATATTGTACTTATGTAGAATATTTATGTTCAAATTGTTCGAACTCCACTAGCTTGTGATTGGCTCATTCAAACCCAATATTTTTGTATTTATATTTCATGTGATTTGCTGACATGTTCTTGCCGATAGCATGATTTTGGCTCTAGAAAAATTTCAAGCATTAAGCTTATACCAATCTTAACTTCATTGAAGAACTCGCACAATATGTCCTAGTCGATGCTCATGACAGTTATGCACTAGACTTCGTAGGTGATCAAGCAGAATTCCAAGAAGTGAGAGAAGGAGATAGGCACTATATCAATGGAGGCTTTTCGATCACTAAGTTATTAAGCGAATATTTTAAGATCCTTCTCCTACTCATTTACCGAAGTGACCTACTGAACTCTCAAAAGTTGCTCTCTGGGATTTGTGAATCGTTGGCACAAAGGACCTCAACCTAGGATAGACATTTGCATATGTCTATTTAAGATCCTCGTGACATCCATGCCTCCATCTTCTCATGAGGATATCATGGACAAGCCCTACATCATACTGTTGAATCCAAATCTTTTCGGGAGATACACCTAAGGAATAGAGCGTGAAAGAAAGGAAACGAGCAGAGAGAGTACATTAATGAATAATAAAATTGTGTAACATTTATTCATGAAATGAACTCCTATTTATAGGAGCAAGTGTTGTAAGATTACTGTATGTGCCCCTAATAAAGTAGTTATATAAGAGGGTATTTTGGACAATACATAGTTTATAGTCGGGAGTCTGAAATAGCATCCGAGCGGGACATGATAAAGAAACTATGGACCTGAAAATTGCTTACTATGCCTGTTACAATGATGGCGTCATTATAAGGATTTTCTCTGAGGGGAAAATCATCATTCGAGGGGGGTGTTAGCTCTCCCATCCTAGAACACTTCTAGGAGGTTTGCGGGATGATTCTGTTCCTTCAAAAATAATCGAGAATATACCAACGAGGTGGACAACTTTCGTCTAGACAATTCTGTGTGGGACTTCTACTGTTGGCACCTTACCGTGCCTCTGGCCCGAGGTCCCCGTAGCCACAAATTCCTTCAGCTTCATCAATCAGGTTATGGAGGTGTCTGCATTCCTCCGTATCGTGGTCGTGATTAAAGGTGTAAGTGATTCAAGCCGGATCGATAAGTGGCTCAAGAACAAAGCTCGATGAGCTAATAAGCCAAGCTTAAGCCAGCCCTGACTCGGCTAGGTAGCTTATGAACCGGCTAGTTTAAAAAAAAAAGATATAAAATATAGCCAAAGTATATAACATTTTAAGATTTTATATTTAAGGTAATAAAAATGTTTAAAAACTATTATTTGGTATTATATCTTAGGTGATTTGTTATTATTTATCTCCTAATTATTCATTTTAATTGACATCTTATAATAAATCTAACATAGACTAATATCATTTTCTCTCCTTTATACTGAACAAACCGGCTCGCGAGTCGGCTTGGACTCATAGACCTAAGCTAGAGCTCGAGCTTGAGCTCAATAAAATTAATCAAGCTCAAGCACAACTCTCAAGCCGAGGGTGGCTTAAGCTTGACTCGACTCATTTACACCCCTAGTCGTGATCTCGATGGTACTTGCAATGTTTCCTTGTGTCTCAGAGAATGACTCCGGCTCTCATCGTCAGTGCTTGCTTGAAGCACTTGTCTTGGATGGCATCCACAATCTCCGCCATTGATATCCTCAACGAGGTGGCCAGAGGGCCCTCATACTCATCGAATGGTTGCTCATAGTGTTGGACCGGTCTCTTTTGGTACCGAGTTAGCTGCTGGTGACGACTTCTTGCCTGACCTCTCTGATGGTTACTTCACCTTGACCCTCTGTTGTTGCGAGCTAGTCGGTTGTCTTCGTACTGCGACCGAACATGTGTTATGGGATTCTCCTTCGTTCCATCCACTACTCTGCATGGCTCTCTTTTAGGTATGCGATCTGCCTTTTCTAGTTGGGGGATGGTTTCTTCGACAATTATGTGTTTGTTGGTCATTTCCAACAACTCGACCAAATTCTAGGGCTCAAGCAAACTGAGGTTATAGTGGAATCTCTCGGCATCAGACCATGCATCAGGGTGGCATGTGTCACGTCAAATCGGAGATCTTTCACCTCCATCAACTCCCTATAGAATCGTAGGATGTACGAACACATACTTGCTTGGTCCTTGTTTAAGCTGTCATGAGGACTACACACACTTCTTGGGCCTCTAGCCGCTGGCAAACTGCGCTAGGAAAATTCTTCTGAAATCCATGAAGCTACTGATGCTCTGACCAAAAGTGAGTTGAACCACCTTAAGGGCAATGATCTCAAGGTAGTGTAAAACAGACGATACTTGAATGCGTTTGAAATCTTGAGCATACACATTGCTGACTCAAATAAGGTGATGTGGTCGTTCGGATCTGACTAACCCCTATAAGCCTCCAACGCAGGGAGCTTAAACTTCTTGGTGATGGTGTTTTTGCCCTCAAGAAGCCCGCTCACTTTCTAGGGCTGTGACAACCCTCGGGACCTTCGCGATCTGACCCGACGTCTGTTTCACCCTTTCGGTCCTCATTTCATGCATTTTTCGCTGCACAACATCTTCCTTGAACTGTCCCGTACATTCTGCATTAGCCACGTCCCTTTAGCGATTTTCCTCATGATGTTGTTGTTGATGCGCTCCTTGTCGACAACATGACTCCACAGTCATCTCACCTTTTAGGATGTTGAATTCAAATATGTCCGGGAGGCGCACTCAAGGAATAGAGCGCAAAAGAGAGAAAAAGAGCATAGAGAGCACATTAATGAACAATAAAATTATATAATCTTTATTCATGAAATGAGCTCCTATTTATATAAGTGGGGATTGTAAGATTAATTTTGTATCCCTAGTAAAGTAGGTACAGTAAGGGGTTTTTTTGGACAATACATTGTTGTGTGGTCGGGAGCCTAAAATGGTGTTCGACCTAGTTATGATCCGAGCAGTTATGTGTCGGGAATCTAAGATGGCGTCTGACCGGGTCATGATACGGACAGCTATGATTGAAAGGTTGACCGGGAGGTGTGGCCTGCCTGTCTAAGATTCGAGCTCATCCTCCTGGATTGGTTAAGGAATCTTGGAGAATTCATCCTCGTGAGGTTAGTATCGATGGCCCATTGAGAGACTAGTCAATTTATGTTCACCGTGGGGGTTATTTTTCTCCCGAACAGTAGGAGTCGGGCGGGTAAATGCAGACTCTCAAACTACCCCTGGTGGGGCCCAGACCGCCACATCAGCTTCTCTATTGGCTGTTAGATTTCATTGAAATTCGTGTTGACACATTTTTTATGTACACATACAGTCTACATTTAGTTATCCCCTTTTTCTCCTCCTACTTGGGGGGTAAAAAGAGGGCTAGAGAGATAGATATACAAGTTCGGGCTCCTCCCACTAGGGCAAAACCTTTCTCTCTCCTCATTGGTTCTATCTCTCACCACAAGCCAAGAATTAAGGTTTGGAGGAGGAGGATTCAACTCCATTTTTTCCCTTCAATTATCTTCTGAAATAAGCTCTCTCCTCGGATGTATAGACCCACAAACGATATGAGACCCTACGACCAGAAAAAATTCAACATTAATCTATAGTTTACTAGTGTTACTATTTTAGGCAATCAAATAATGATCAACTTAATAAATATGAACCTTTTGGCATATTAACGCATTTTATTTTTGGCAATTTGATACATTATGCCAAAATTACAATCATTTTGTCAGCTGATTCAAAATAATGGCTCCCATAAGCTTATGATGTTTCAAGACATTTAAGTACTGTAATGATATCATAACTAACTCAACATCTTAATTGAATTTATCTTATCAAGTTACATGTTCCAACTCCTGCAGCGGTTTAAAAAAGGTTTTTACTATAAACGCTTAAGCTAAAATCTAAAATTGATACCATGATTTTTTTAAAGATATATACAAAAAATATTATTTTTAGATATTACCAAGATACATTATAAATAAATAAAAAATAATCAAATAAATAAAAAGGTGCATTTACAAGCATACCACCCAATTCCTATGTATTTACTTATCTAACACCTAAATTTTACTTTTTTACATTTATATCACCCAAATTTTTCATATCACTCAAAATAGGAATCATTTTAACTTTAGAAAATGAAACAAGGTGGTTTACATGTAAAAGTTGAAGTATTGGTGTTAGATTTATAAATAAATAGGAATTGAGTTGCATTTTTCCATTAAAAAAAAACACTGAACAAAAATAAAGTCAAGAGATATTGCTAAAAAAAAAAAAGAACTCAAATTCGTTAAGCAACCATCCACACACTGTTTTCTACTTTTCTTCCTTCTGGTTTCCGCTTTCCATCCGCAGCGCCACTTCTTCGAACCAAATCTCATCATCTTCCCACTCCATTTCTTCCCCAAATCACAATAAAACAAAAAGCCTAGCATATTCTCTCAGACGCCTGTGTATTTTAGCTTCGAAAGAAGAACATCTTCTTCTCCCATTGGCACAAGGGACCCCCATGTGCGGGAGACGAGGCGACGCCCTCGCCTCCCAGCCCACGCNTATCACCCAAATTTTTCATATCACTCAAAATAAGCATCATTTTAACTTTAGAAAATGAAATACATTTTATCATGCACAGACAAGGTGGTATACATGTAAAAATTGAAGTATTGGTATTAGATTTATAAATACATAGGAATTGAGTTGCATTTTTTCATTAAAAAAAAAAACACTGAACAAAAATAAAGTAGGAAATATTGCTAAAAATAAAAAAGAACTCAAATTCGTCAAGCAACCATCCACACACTGTTTTCTACTTTTCTTCATTCTGGTTTCCGCTTTCCATCCGCAGCGCCACTTCGAACCAAATCTCATCATCTTTCCACTCCATTTCTTCCCCAAATCACAATAAAACAAGAAGCCTAGCATATTCTCTCAGACGCCTGTGTATTTTAGCTTCGAAAGAAGAACTTTTTCTTCTCCCATTGGCACAAGGGACCCCCATGTGCGGGAGACGAGGCGACGCCCTCGCCTCCCAGCCCACGCATCGCTTAGCCGCTCAGTCCACAAGATCCCGTTCTTCCGACGCCATCCCTTCCACCTCCTTAACCCCCAGCTTACCCACCACAACCAATAACTCAAGCGCCGCCGCAGCAGCTACAGCCTCCTCCTCCTCATCGTGGAGCGCATCATCCATCGCCAGCCTCCGTGGCTCCCTCCCGGAAAAACCCATCATTTTCTCCCCCGCCGAAATAGCTTCCGCCACCAACAATTTTCTCGCCAAGCGCATATCTTCCTCCTCCTCCTCCTCCTGGCGATGCTCCCTACATGGCCGTGACACCGTCGTCTTGCAGCGCTCCTTTCGCGGTGATCCCAACACTTTCCCCGCCCGCCTTGCCGCTGTCTGCAAGAGCCATCACCGCAGCATCGTCAGACTCTTAGGAGCTTCCCTCCCCGCCGACCGTATCTACCTCGTTTACGATTTCGTAACCGGGGCATCCCTATCGGATTGCCTTCGCAACCCACGAAACCCTAACTTTACCCCGCTTTCCTCCTGGATGTCCCGCGTACAGGTTGCCAGCGACCTTGCTCAAGGCCTCGAGTACATCCACCACCACTCCGCTGGCGGTGGAATCGTCCATAACCGCATCAAGAGCTCCGCGATCATCGTCACCGAGCCTCACTGTAACGCCATGATTTGTCATTTCGGCGCTGCTTTTCTAGCCGGAGATGTACCCGAAGAAGCTTCCGCCTCGCTTGGCAAGCTAAATAGATCGGATAGCGGTGCGAAAAAGATCGAAGGGACGAGGGGGTACCTGGCGCCGGAGGTGGTCGCTGGCGGTGCGGTGTCCTGGAGATCCGACGTGTTTGCATTGGGAGTTTTGCTCCTGGAGCTGATCTCTGGAGAGGTTCCAGTCAAGTTTAAGTTTGATCAGGTAAGCAAGGAGTATCGAAGCATCTCGCTAATTGAGATGGCTAGGGAGGTGTTCGGAGAAGCGGGATTGGATAAAGAAGGGATGCAATCAGGGGCGGAGGAGTTGGATATGGTGGAAGGGAGGAGGATGAGGATTCGACAATGGGTGGATAGAAGGTTGAAGGATTCATTTCCGGTTGAGGTGGTGGAGAAGCTGATGGGGATTGCTCTGCGGTGCGTGGATGTGGAGGCGGAGAGGAGGCCGAGTATGATTTGGGTGCAGGGTAAGGTCTCTAAGCTCTTCCTCAAATCCAAGGATTGGTCTGAGAGGGTTAGGGTTCCGGCGGACTTCTCGGTCTCTCTTGCTCCGCGGTGACATTGATCGCCGCCTCGGCGGCGATGTGACTGTTGGTAGCTGTTCCGCCGTTGTTATTTGGAGATCATACTTCATTTTTTTTGAAGTTTTTACATACCACGGCTAAGAAACATCCCATTTTACAAATCCGCGGCTCTGAAACAGTAAAATTTCGCGTNTTGGGGTTTTTACATACCACGGCTAAGAAACATCCCATTTTACAAATCCGCGGCTCTGAAACAGTAAAATTTCGCGTGCAGGACACTGTTACAACGGCCTCCCGGTCCGTCTTCTCCTTCCACCAGCTGATCGAAGCTCCGGCAATGGATATGAGCATTCAGTGCATGCATAGGTAGATATGGTTGCAAAGAGATTCGAGAGCGCCGTCTTACTCGCTGAAATGGCGGCTCGCCNATCTCCTTCCACCAGCTGATCGAAGCTCCGGCAATGGATATGAGCATTCAATGCATGCATAGGTAGATATGGTTGCAAAGAGATTCGAGAGCGCCGTCTTACTCGCTGAAATGGCGGCTCGCCTAAGGCAATGGCCTCAACCATGGTCCCCATAACACAATCCTGCTGTGCAACCGAGCTGCCTGCCGGTCGAATCTCCGGCGAAGGGATTAGGCCGTCTACAGAAGAAAGTAGGCGGAGGTGGGACGCCGGTCGTAACAGTGTCCTCCCCGCTTAATTTTATTGTTTGGGAAGCATGATATGTAAAATGGGGTGTCGAAAATCCCTAATTATTATTATTATTATTATTAATATTTTAATTTGAGGAAATAAATTTAAGAGCATACTCCACGGTAAAAAATCTCACATCGATTAGGTATATGACCGAAAAATATTATTTAAGTCATGGGTTACCCACAATCTCGAAGAGCTCTTTTAGAATGTGATGAGTGGTATCATATCATATTACTGTCTGTCAAGTGTGTGAACTCTCTATTGTCTAATGGGACTCTCGGAGATGATCCTTAACGAGGGTGTCACATAATTGGGTAGAGGAGAATATCACGCACAAAAAGTCTCACATGGGTTAGGTAGGGCTAAAAAATAATATATAAGTCATGGTTTGTCTATCACTCAAAAAACTCTTTTGGGAGGTGACAACAAGGCTCGGATTTTTTTTTTGTTGTTGGGGTTTTTATATATAAAATCCTCAAATCATATTTGTTATTATATTTTTTTGGTTACTCCGAAAAAACGTTTAAATTTCTGAGATTCTTACTTTGGAATTGATGTTATAGAAACTAAATAAATAATGCATTTAAATATTCTAAATTTGATGCGTTTTTTTTTAATATTCAATATAATGAATAGAATATCATGAAACATAATTTTCAGGATAGTTATTGATTTGATTGAAGTAGGTTGAAAATAGAAAATTTTCTATTTAAAAAATTCTTCACATTAGTCTGGATCGAATACACGGCATTATATATGCCATTTGTAATTGTTTTTGTGGGGCAACACTGCTGCGGGTTTCAAATAGCATATATTGTTCTTCAGGTTTATCTTTTTCATTTTTTTTTTTTTGTAATTTTATCTTTGTGTTTATTCTTTAAAGGTAAGAAATTGAGTACAAGATGTTGTCGAGAATGCCAAAGCGCAGACTCACATTCTTAAAGGACATTTCTTTGTCGTTTCAGGTAGCAAAGGGCAATGTATTTTCCGCTTAAATTGTCCAAAACGCCCTATGCTTTCGTAAATGGTTTAAGACACCATCAGTTTATGACGCTGTTTATTTGCTGGTGGCTTTTAAAGGACCTTTTCCAATGGGGTTGTAATCGAGTTGAGTCGAGCCGACTATATCATATGTTGGACTTGATTTGGTGCAATTGTACATGGTGTTTGAACTTGTGTCAAGCTTTCAGCTTGACTTTTCTAAATTATTTAATACTTGTAACTTGATTTGTTTATGACAAGTGAGCGAATATTTAAACGAGTTAAAAATTTAAACAAATATTCAGATTTTCATATGACAAATTTAATAAATTATTTTACGAGTGAATAAATATACAATTTAATAAACCATATAAATAGTTGAAGTAATCCATATGATGTCAGCTAATGTCTCTAATAAATATGTTCTCACAAGACTTATTTCCAAGGTAGAGAATAAGCATGGAAATAAGAGCAAAAAGATCTCAAGGAACTAGTCTAGTAAGTACAAAATAACTCATAAATACAAAACTTTTCATTAATTATAAACATAATTGAGAAAAATCAAAGTCATCAAGAATAAATATAATATAAGAGAATGAACAAAAAATTTTGCACCATATCATGTGAGATTGAAATTTTACTTCTTTATAAAATTGCACAACCAAATCAACCATGCAGAACCGACAAGACACCAGGATTAAAAAGATATTATTGATAAATGATAAATATTAATGATATAATAATATTTTACTGTTAAACCTATAATTAAATAAATTTTAGTTAATCAAATTTTATTTAAATAGCAAATCACAATATTATATGATTCAGTATTTAATAAGTTACTTGCTGAACAACAAGTGAGTTTTTTTGTGAACAGAAATAAATAAGTTTGACTATGTTTATGTTTAGTTCATATAAACTTGGAGTATTTGAAAAACATTTAAACATATTTATTTAATAATTTAAAAGAATATAGTCTAATTTTAATTGAGCCTAATTTGAGTTACTTATGAAAGGCATTGGTTTATTTACAGTCGTGGAAGTATGGCTGTCAAAAAAGCTCGTTGTTCGCGAACAGTTAGTGTTCGGTTCGTCCGATTAGTTCGATAAGTAGACGGGACGAACATGAACATTTTTTTTTTGTTCGGTTAGTTAAATGAAACAAACACGAACAATGATGCGTTCGTTCGTGTTCGAATCGTCATTGTTCGAAATATAAAATAATTTAAAATAATTATATATAAAAANCGCCGGTCTTAACAGTGTCCTCCCGCTTAATTTTATTGTTTGGGAAGCGTGATATGTAAAATGGGGGTGTCGAAAATCCCTAATTATTATTATTATTATTATTTTAATTTGAGGAAATAAATTTAAGAGTATACTTTCACGATAAAAGCATACTCTAAATAAAAAGTCTCACATCGACTAGGTGTACGGCCAAAAAATAGTATTTAAGTCATGGGCTGCCCACTACCCCGAAGAGCTCTTTTAGAAGCTGACAAGTGATATCATATCATATTACTGTCTGTAAAGTGTGTGAACTCTCCATGGTCCATTGTGACCATAGGAGGAGCTGATCCTTGACGAGAGCGTCATGTGATTGGGTAGAGGAGAATATCACGCATAAAAAGTCCTACGTCGATTAGGTAGGGCTAAAAGATAATATTTAAGGCTGTCTATCACCCAGAAAAACTCTTTTTGGAGGTGACAATACGGCAAAGACTCGG
The DNA here is from genome assembly GCA_002079205.1 of Phalaenopsis hybrid cultivar. NCBI lineage: Eukaryota > Viridiplantae > Streptophyta > Magnoliopsida > Asparagales > Orchidaceae > Phalaenopsis > Phalaenopsis hybrid cultivar. The sequence continues at coordinate 317,589 of JXCR01146682.1, forward strand.
AATTTTCTTTTTTTTGTTGTTGGGATTTTTATATATGAAATCCTCAAATCATATTTATTATTATATTTTTTTGGTTACTCCGAAAAAAAGGTTAAATTTCTGAGATTCTTACTTTGTAATTGATGTTATAATAACTAAATAAATAATGCATTTAAATATTCTAAATTCGATGCGTTTTTTTTTTAAATATTCAATATAATGAATAGAATATCATGAAACATCATTTTCAGGATAGTTTTTGATTTGATTGAAGTAGTTTGAAAATAAAAAATTTTCTATTTAAAAAATTCTTCGCATTAGTCTGGATCGAATACACGGCATTATATATGCTATTTGTAATTGTTTTTGTGGGGCAGCACTGCTGCGGGTTTCAAATAGCATATATTGTTCTTCAGGTTTATCTTTTTTTTTTTTTGTAATTTTATCATTGTGTTTATTCTTTAAAGGTAAGAAATTGAGTACAAAATGTTGTAGAGAATGCCAAAGAGCAGACTCACTTTCTTAAAGGACATTTCTTTGTCGTTTCAGGTAGCAAAGGTGTTTTAAACCTCGTCACGGATTGGCTCCACAGAAGGTCCCACTGGATCATAGAGAGTCTACACAGCTGACATGCAGTAATCTGCTCTGATACCGCTTATAACCTCCCAAAAGAGCCCTTGTGGGTGGTGGGCAGCCCAGGACTTAAATACTGCTTTTCGGCCTTACACCTAGCCGATATGGGATTATTTGTCCGTGACACTATGCTCTCGTTTATGTTCTTCTTCTTTGCATCCTTTATGCTCTGTAAAATTGTTTATAAAATTTTTATTATTAAGTTATGAAGCACGGAATTTTTTTTTTATAATTCAAATGGTTTAAGACACCATCAGTTTATAACGTTGTTTATTTGCTGGTGGCTTTTAAAGGATCTTTTTCGATGGGGTTTAGGGTTGTAATCGAGTTGAGTCGAGCCGATTATATCATATATTGGACTTGATTTGGTGCAATTGTACATGGTGTTTGAACTTGTGTCAAGCTTTCAAATGTTATTCAAGCTTGACTTTTCTAAATTATTCAGTACTTGGAACTTGATTTGTTTATGACAAGTGAGCGAGTATTTAAACGAGCTAAAAATTTAAACAAATGTTCAGATTTTCATATAACAAGTTTAATAAATTATTTTACGAATGAATAAATATATAATTTAATAAACCATATAAATAGTTGAACTAATCCATATGATGTCAGCTAATGTCTCTAATAAATGTATTCTCATAAGGCTTAATTCCAAGATATAGAATAAGCATGGAAATAAGAGCAAAAAGATCTCAAGTAACTAGCAGTGCAAAATAACTCATAAATACAAAATTTTTCATCAATTATAAACATAATTGAGAAAAATCAAAGTCATCCAGATTAAATATAATATAAGAAAATGAACAAAAAATTTTGCACCATATCATGTGAGATTGAAATTTTGCTTCTTTATAAAATTGCACAACCAAATCAACTGTTTTTTATAACTGAGACTTTCGCTTGCAGAACCGACAAGACATCAAGATTAAAAAGATATTATTGATAGATGATAAAAATTAATGATATTACTATTAAATCTATAATTAAATAAATTTTAGCTAATCAAATTTTATTTAAATAACTTATCACAATATTATATGAGTTATCACTGAGCTTAATATTTAGTATTTAACAAGTTACTTGTTGAACAACAAGTGAGTTTGTTTGTGAACATAAATAAATAAGTTTGACTATGTTTATGTTTAGTTAATATAAGCTTGGAGTATTTAAAAAACATTCAAACATATTTATTTAATAATTTAAAAGAATATAGTCTAATTTTAATTGAGTCTAATTTGAGTTATTTATGAAATGCGTTGGTTCGTTTACAACCTTGGAAGCGTAAAGATAGTAGGACACAAGGCGTTGACATACCTCCTTTGGCTGACCACGGTACAAATTGATATTGCAATTAAAGATAACTAAATGAGTTTAGTTGAATAAATGATTTAATGTAGTGGTTGACCAGTAGCATAATGGGGGATTTACATAGACACCTCATAATTTATGGGTTTTGTAAATTTTATTTGACAGCGCCTGGAGTACCATTTATCAATAAATTTCTTTGATGATTATTGTGTTCTGTTGTGAAAACGATGAAAATAAAGCGAAAAATGGAACGAGAAAAATTGCACTAAAAAAACATCAGAGTGATACACAGATTTACGTGGTTCGATAAATTTGCTTACGTCCACGGAGATGCATTGGATTTTACTACTTCGAGGAATTACACCGTCGAGCACATCGACGTTTACAAGAAAATCTCTATTTTCTTCTCTCTTCCTCTCTTTCTCTTAGCTCTCAAGAGGACTTGGTTTGGCCTTGCTTGGTTTGCATTTTCTTTAAACCAAAAGAGGCTATTTATAGAAACCATGAGAGCAGTACGTGGGAGATATGTGAGCGGTAAGTGGGATACTTGATTAAGAAGCTAATTAAATTCGGTGGATCAGGTCTCCACATTACCTAACAATTCTCCCACTTAGAGATTGGGACACTGAATGCATCGCCTACTAGCTGTATCATCTACTAGTTGTACCGATTTTTTACTCAAACATGATATCCTCCACCTTTGCAACTTGAAGCCTTTGTCTTCATGCTAGAAGACCAGCTGAAGTTGAGCACAACTTTAGCTTCTCACAAGTAACGCCCTCAGTTGACATATCGCCGCCAACATAGCCTCGTACCACCAAGCTCTTTCCTGGGTTACTCTTGTATTTGTTTACAACTCCCACTGCATGAGCAATATCCTACCCCTGCTGAAATCCCTTTTCAACAAGTCCAACCGTGTACCTCTTACCGTCATCAAGCGCAGTCTTCACCCGATACACCCACTTGTTGTACAATGTCATCTTCTTTGGTGGAAGTTCTGTCAGCTCCTAAGTCTGATTCATTGACAGGGAATTTGTTTCCTCCTTCTTGGTCAGCTCCCACTTGCTCGAATTCTCATCTTACAAGATTTCTTCATAACTCTGTGGTTCTCCACCTTTTGTCTGTACAAAGTCCGATTTTCCTGCCTTTGGCTCTTTGCCACTTTTCAGGAAATGGACCTTCTTCTGCTTCCCCATAATGCACCTTTGACTCATGTGTTCACGCCTGAGTAAACCTATAGTCATATATAGTGTGTCGGTTTTCTTAACTCGAGCCATTACTAATAATCCTTTGGTAACCTTACAGGTGCTATCTGAGAACACCATTGAAGGACCACCCTCATTGAGTTGTCTAACGAATATGAGGTTTTTCTTCAACTCGGGAACGTGTATGACCTTTTGCAATGTTCATTTGCTCTTATTAGGGAGTGTAATATCAACGTCTCCCATCCCCACCACGTCCAGAGCTTTTCCATCAACCAGATGTACCTTCCCAAATTTATCTGCAACATAATTTCACATTAACTCACGGTGGGAAAATGTATGGAAGGAAGCCCATGAATCCACTATCCAGTCATCAACAGAACTGTGAACTGCCAGCAATAATGCATCATGTATTTCTTTAGTTACAACATTAGCGCCATCATTTTCCTTTTTCTTAGGATTTCTGCAATTCCTTTTTATGTGGCCAGTCTTGCCACAATTCCAATAGGTTGTCTGCTGACTAGACTTTGATTTTAATCTTCCTTTGTTTGAGTTACTATCATGTGATCTTCCTCTAGAATATGCATTCAGCGCGGAATTTGAACACGAGGCCTCGCCAGAATCCTTCATACGCACCTTCTCAGCCAAAATCAAATCACGAATATCATCATATTTCAGCTTGAATTTACCTACAGAATTTCTTACTGTCATCCTTATGGCTTCTCATCTATTTGACAATGAAGCCAACAATATCAATGCACATATCTCATCATCAAAATCAATTTTAACATATGACAATTGATTTGTGAGAGTATTGAAATCATTCAGGTGTTGAGCAACAGAGACACCTTCCACCATCTTCAAGTTGAATAAATTTTTCATCAAATGCACCTTGTTATTCGCCGATGGCTTTTCATACATACCTGATAAAGCCGTCATGAGATCTGCAGTAGTCATCTCCTTAATGACGTTCTGGGCAACCGATCTCGACAGGGTTAATCGTATAACCTTCAGAACCTGTCGATCCAACAGATTCCATTCCGTCTCGTTTATCTTTTCTAGTCGCTTTCCCAGTAACATAAGATGAAGTTTCTTCTCATAGAGGTAGTCCTCTATCCGCATCCTCCAGTAAGTAAAATATGTGTCATTGAATTTCTCGATCCCTGATGTCCTCACTTCAACTCCTCCCATTGTCCTTCCTTAGATTCGAACCCAAGACTCTGATGCCAGTTGTTGTGATAAACGACGAAAAAAAGCGAAAAATGGAACGAGAAAAATTTCACTAAAAACACAAGACCGACACACGGATTTACGTGGTTCGACAAATTTGCCTACGTCCACGGAGCTACATAAGATTTTACTACTTTGAGGAATTACACCGTCAAGCGCCTCGTCGTTTACAAAAAAAATCTCTATTTTCTTCTCTCCCTTCATCTCTCTCTCTCTCTTCCTCTCTTTCTCTTAGCTCTCGAGAGGACTTGTCTTGGCCTTGCTTGGCTTGCATTTCCTTTAAACCAAAAGAGACTATTCATAGAAATCATGAGAACGGTAGGTAGGAGGTAGGTGAGCGGTGGGTGGGATGTGATAGGTGAGCGGTAGGTGGGTGTGGTAGGTGAGCGGTAGGTGAGATAATTAATTAAGAAGTTAATTAAATTCGGTGGACCGGATCTCCACACTACCCAACATGTTCTTCATTGATTATTATTTTTCAAAAAAAAGAGAAAATTTTGCAATTTTCAGGTCCTTGTGTATAAAATCCGTACTTTGGTCATTCAATTAAATAAACAACTATTTATTTAAAAAGAACTCACCATTTTAGGTAGTGTTCAATTGGTCCATAAGTGAAGCATTATGCTCAATCAAATTTGATTGATTAATGAATGAATAATTTTGAAGTTTTTCAAGTTGCTGTCAGATTCAGAGGAGGAGAGTGATGAAAATAATGGCGGATCGCAGAATGTAAGAGGATCGCCGAATTTATGACTCGCTCTCGACTTTTTCTTGTAGCTTAGAAAAATTTTCTTTTTTCTTCTTTTCTAAACACTTGTAAAAAGATGTTTGAAAATTTTGGAAGTTCTTAATTATGAACGAAAATGAGATTTTGTTGTTGTTGCAATTTTATTTTGTATCTTTGTAGTGAATGATTTTGTCATGAGCGTCTAACGTGATGATTGATTGGTTGGAAATTTTAGGAATATTTTTGGTTGATCTACCGAGTTATCACCTGAAACATGTCTTGGTCGCTTGAGTTGGTAGTCTCCTTGGACAAGCAGTAACTTACGCTAGATATATTAAGTGGATCATGTCACAGTCTTCACAGGCGCAACCATTTAGACTTGCTGCTAGGGTGATTCGTATGCTACTCACCGCGGATCTTATCGCTAATTAGTATGGAATATTGACGTCAGAGTTTGACTTATTTCGAGCTAGGAGATGGATTTTTATAATGCATGAGTATTGTGTCGTATCTTGTGCAATTTATTGATCAGACGTTTATTTCTCCTTGTTGGTTTTTTATGAAATTTTGTTGGTCTGGCATAACTTGTCATTATTAGTTTTTTCGCTTCGATAAAATCATTGTTGATGGGCAAGTTGAATTTTGAAGATATCTTGCTTAAACTTCTCGAGTTTCTGAGTGTTGGTAGAACCTGGGATCGTACACATAATTAGGAAATTTCACTTAATAATTTTTATAAAGTTGACATTAGAATATAAAACTATGAACAATAACACATTTTCATTACCAAGATACAAATTCTTTTTTCCTAAGGATGGATTTCTTCAAATCTTCTCCACTACACATTATAGGCACCCTGTTTCACTTATTGGTATTTATCTTACACGCTCTGGAGTGACTCGTTTATCAACAATGGATGATCTGATCCACGTCTGTTCTAGGTTTTCCATGGCTTATCCTCACATAGTTGGGTCAGTTTTTTTTTAGTACGAGTTCTCTAACAATCAATCCTTTCAAATGTGCTCGTTGTAGTGCTGAGTGCTACCCTTCTCGGTTCTTGTGCACTTGCACACTGGGGTTTCATGCAAGTATACGTGTCAAATTAGTAATATCAGATTTATGAGTCGGAAGTTTAGATCCCATAGAGAGTGAGACAGTTAAAGTCTTAAAGAAAAGTTATAGCTTACTAAAATGTGTCTTAGCCTAGAAGTAAAGTTGATTTTAAGTGTTGATAACTAGTTCTATAGAATTACTACCTACAATTTAAGGTTTACTCCTATAGAAATCCTTTTAAATATATTTAAAGTGGTTAAAATCAAGATATAAAAACTACCATCCCTTGCAATGATAAGTGTAGTGTATAGAAAAACCAATGCTTGAAATTGTAATTATGGCTAGTGACAAATAGGAGCAATTTTCTACTTTACCCTCTCACGAATGCATAAAAAAGCTTGATTAAACTGGTTTTAATTTCTTAAACTCCAATTTGAACACATCAAAAATTATTTTCCTATCTATTTGCATCTCCCTATATCACAACGTGCCTAACATATGTTTGTTGTGCCAAGTTTCCAAGGGTCTAATAGGTGTCATGGAAGCTTTTCATTCCTTAGAACCTATTTTAAAAATATAAAAATTTTTATTTTTATTATTTATATGCATCATATTTTTAAAAACAACTTTGAAATTATTTACATTCCTAGCTTAGACTGTATATGAGGTCAGAACCTTTATAAGCTTTTGTTCATAAGAACTTGCATCTAGTAGTACCTCTTAGAATTCTTGGATCCTTAGGATAAGACCAGGGATGACGAACCCATCAAAACAAACATTAGCCTCTTTACCTTAACCCTGCACTCAATTAGATGCTTGATTAGGATAATATAAGTTAGATGGTGTGCTAGGTTAGGGCTAGGGTGCTAGTAGTATTTTTGATGTCCTGATTATAGTTCTCTGCCGGTTTGGTTGACCTAGGCAATCATCATTTTTTTGCGCTTTTTTGTACTTACTAAGTGTGAGACACGTGCATTAGTATGTTAGGGGCAGTTTTCTTGCAGGGAGTCATATCCAACAAGGAGAGTTGTACTAATTTATACTAATGCATTTTTTATAGACGCTACATAGCTCTCCTTTCACAAAGCATAGTTCACCACGTTGCATGTAGATAGCTTTTATTTTAACATGATTTTCGTGCAGGTTGAGTTTTTTTTTTTGATATGTACTATTTAGAGTCTTGTAGGCTCAAGTTTGTATTAGAAATAAGGTACTGACACAGGTTCCGAGACGCCTAATGGGTGGGACCACGTGACAAGGACCAGAAGCTGCAGGCTCATGTCATGTACTTTAATTCTAAATTTCATTTATGTATAGAAATAGGGCTAGACTTGTATGTGCGGCGCCTAACTGCCTTTTTCTCGTTTCTGAGGTATGTTGTCGACCTAGCGGTGCCGACTTTTTATTTATTATATTTGGTGTGCTTTTACTTTCTACAGTGTGATTGATTTTTCTTCGTTGTTATTTACTTGTGGTTTATTTAGAAATCATGTGAACATAATTTAGGCTCTCTAGGACCTAAAACTTTAACTTTTTCTACAAAAGTTTAATAATAGAAATTTTAGATTAATTAACATTTAGGCTTAAAATTTTTCAAGATTTTAAAATATGCTTTTACTTTCCTGCAAGGCTTTCGTGCCAGATTTTGAAGTGATTTGCATTACATGGGCATAACCCAAGTCATATCTAATACGACCTCCATATTAGGGTTGATTAGCTCACTACATCATTTTGCATGTTCCAATGAGAAGTCTCTATGCTTATTTAACCCAACTGGTTCAGCATGAGTTTCTACTTAAGTGGCTATCTAGCACGTTTAGGGTGCTAAAGGCTTCCTCGACCCACATAGGGAGTAAGTCCTTTGTTGGAATTTTTTTCAACTTTATAGATAGACCTCTCTTTTCTTTTTCCACTCCAGCAGCTTTCTCGCCACTTTGGCAAGTATAAGTCCCACCTCTACTCTTTCTGCCCACATGATTCATAGGATTTAGAGTTTCATTCTCTTGACATTAGAGCTACCGAGGTCAACTTGGATGACTAAATTCATGGATTGTTGATAAGGGATCTCTACTTTTGTTGAGTTGAATATCTTCACGACCAGGTAGACTTAGGGTTGTAATAGCTTGGGATGACGGAACCTTGATATTCTGATCCGACTATCTCTACCCAATTAAGATTACTCTACCCTTCATTTTCTCACCCATGGTGAGCCCCGTCGCTTCTTTTGACGCTTCATTGATGTAATTTTATAGGCTTCAATTGTGGATAGACTGCCACCCATTCGGGATACGATAATTCACCCTCTACATTTATAATTTAGTTAAGCCTTGGAAGCATGGTGTGGATCATATGAGTCAACTTGGTTGATTCACTGGCCCCATACATCAATGAGCCGTTACTCATTTGGGACGTGAGAAATTTACTCTCTACCTTATGGTTTAGCAAGAGCTTTGAAAGTAGCGGTACGTTCCTTTAAGATAACCTCCCTTTATGACAAACTCTACTAATCGTTATATAAGTGTAAGTATGACTCTTTTTATTGAGAGCATTCTTAGGCATCCCCAAGATGTAATTAACCAAAGAGATACGTCCCTTTGAGAGTTACACTTGAACTCAGAACAAACAAACACACTTGACTATCTGGTTGTAGGTTGTTTTAGTAAAATTTTCTTCGCGAACATGTTCCAAAGCATTTTTTATTCAATTTCATTTTAGACATACAATTTTGGGCTATCACATAAAGTTTACTTTATAAAGGTTCTCCATGTTATTTCTCTTATTTTTCTACCTTCATTGTATGTTCTTATTTTCCGGTTTTTCTCTTCTACGGATCATCTATATGATTCAGAAGAGAGATTTACTCGAGAAAAAATCATATGACAATAGACAAGCTGAAAACTTCAAACAAAAAAAAAAAGAAAACAAATAAAAACATTGTGTCCCTACTTAAGTTGACATAGGGATTGCACACTCTTTTTAGTCCTTCAAACACTGGCAAACTGTGCCAAAAAAAGTCTTCTGAATTTCACCAAGCTGGTAATTTTTTCGAGAAGTAGTGCATTGAACTCTCAGAGCTGATGACCTCAACATAGTGAAAAATACTCGACATTTGAACACATTGGAGATCTTTAACAAGCTTATCGATGATTCAAAAGATGTCAGGTGGTCATTGGGATCCGACCATCTTTTATAGAATTCCAAAGCTAGGAATTTGAGTTTCTCCGGGGGTTCAACTCTCAAAATTTGAAAGGAGAAATCATTTTCTGGTTGTCGCAATACTTCAATTCGCCCAAACCGTTGTCTCTCCACCACCGGGATGAATTCAACAATACAACACATCCTTAGCTCTCTCTGGTGTATGGTTTGGTCTCCTCTCATTGTGAGTCGAAGCTCCCTTTCGAGGAGGGTTTTTGCATCTTGTTGAACACGTTCTCCTCCTAAAGCCGTGGCATCTGGTTCCTGGTTATCACTCTGAGGACCTCTGAAAACTGTCCTGACATCTCGTTCCTTATTTGAGTTCTCAAGTCCTACAATCCTCCTTATACAAACACTTCTAAAATCTCCCTCGTGCATTCTTCTTGCACCATATCTCTTTAGCTGGTCTCCTTCTGTTGTTGTCGTGCTCGTCTTCTTATTGACGACATGGCTCCATGCTCACCGCATCTAAAAGAACAAAATGACACCCAAGGAATAGAGTGTCACTCAAAGAGAAGAGAAAGAGAAAAATAACTATGAACAATAAATATTGTGTAACTTTTGTTTGAAAATTGACCTCCTATTTATAGATATAGGGGTATGGGTATGGGTTTTAGAATTAAAAGTATGCCTTCTAATCATTATTCTCTGAGTGGGTTTTTTTAGCAGATTACATGTATCAGATATATTAAATAGTAAGTGGGCTTATTCGATCAGTGTGGGTCCTAACAATCGGTGGGCGTTCATTCTATTGTTTTCCCCTCGATCTGTCTCGTCGGCTTGTGGTCGACCATCGCGCCTTGGTTCAACTGGTTAGTCTTAGACGATCGTCAGGCCTTTTAGTGGCTCAATCCATAGGCTTGACTTCAAGATATTTTTCTTGCTCTAGAGTTTGTTCGACCCATAAGTATATTCCTCTGTTCGTTCGCGACTCTTGAATTACCTCGAAATTTATGTTGATTTATTTTTTTCATATGTAGACATTTGTTATCATCTCTTGATAGCAAACTCTTAATAAAGTCAGTTTATTGCTCCTGGTTTACGAGCTAAGATGCAGCACATTTTTTATGGTATATTTAATTAAATATAATGTTTAACAAAATTAATTTTACTTGAATTGCTTCCCGGCCATTAATTCAGTATTATGTTCTTAACACTAAACAGCGAGTTAAATTTATTACAGCCGATTTAAATCATACTCTGAAAATCCAGGTGCAGTCAAATCATACAAATTTGAACGATTTAAATTCATGCACAAATTACTATGTATTTATATATCTAACATTTGAAATTTTAGTACTTACATTCATATCAATGGAAACATATATTTCAATTTTAAAAGTTAATAATAGAGATATTTATATATATATATATATATATATATATTTGATGTACAAATTCTTAAAAATTGCGTGGTACTTCTGTAAATATTCTTCGTAAAATCCGACGCACCTGCCAGCTGCTCCATGATTGCGACGCAGCAATTATATATGGTCTTGTCTCGGTTACAGCTTTTGAAAAGTAACGTCCGAAAGAAGACAGAAAAGCTGAGCACAGCAGTTTAAAAGCTCTTGGGTCACGATGACCTAATAAATAATATCTTTTTAATATAATTTTTATGTTTTTTATATATATATAAAATAAATTAACAATAATGATATTATTTATGAGATTTGAAAATTTTAGAACTATCTAGGTAAATATAAAATTTAAGTATTATATATGTAAATACATAAAAGCTTTATAATTTACTTATAAGTCCCTGTTTAGTCAAAATTTTATTAATATATGATCCTAAATTTACATGATCTAAAAAATTGAAATTTGAAACACTAATGCAATTTTATATGCTTCATTATATGAGTGCTTTAAAAAATATTAAGACATCATCAATAAATTTTTATCATCAGACACGAATTTCAAAGCATAGTATGAATCTCGAAATAATCTTTTAGGTACGATTAAGAGTCACTTAGAGCCCCGATTTCGACAAAGTTACAGTCAAACTGAATGACTCGACGAGATGGACCTAATGATATCAAAATTCGTCTAATCTGACTCAAATCAAGCTTAGATCAAGATATTAAACCGCATTTGGAAGCTTTTGGGGCATATTTGGAAGATAAACAAAATTCTGAATCGGGTGAGCCCATAGTTGAATTGAGCATCTCAACAAGATGAATCGAACGAGTCTAATATTGTGCAATCTAAAATTGTTAAGGCACTTAAATATTCATCAAATACTATCAGATTGAGGTCATCTGATCAGATTGTTCATATTTTTTCATTAATTGCATCTGAGACTCTATAAATAGAGTCTCATCCCCATAGGGAGCTGGAAGCCTCATGGAAGAGCTTGAAGCTTGAAAAATGAGCTAAGGTCTAGCGTCACTTCGTCGTCGACCACCATCATCTCGAATATTTGACTGTTCCCAAAGACGACGCAACAACATAATCCGAAGACAGTGTAATCACCACACATATGGTTGTGTAATGCCAAACTCCGAGCTCTGTGGCCTACAAACGTCAATATTATGCACCACTACGTCCTATGTGAACAACTATAACTTATGTGGGCCACACTTTGAGCAGTTTTAAACTTCAACCCTCACTACCTACAAACGTCATTACTACGCATCACTATAGCCGATATGGTCCACAACTTGTGCAGTTTATGACTCTAGCTCACAATGTCATTACAACTCACCACTACGGTTTGTGACCACCTACAGTCTACTTGATCCACAACTTGTGCAGCTTATTACTACGCACCAATACGGCCTAAGGCATGGTCCGAATTAAGTGAGCAACATGAAAACCTTGTGGCAGCTAAATGGAGCCACAAGAGGTGAAGGGTGTGTCTTCCTCTAGGGAAATTCACACACCACAGACTAGCATAACTAGCCACCAATTACAAAAGGATTGTGAGTATCAAACCCCAAACAAATGTGATACACATGTGGGGCTGATACTGTGGGTGTCAGTGCTCAAAGAGACCTAAAATGGCACGTGTCGAAGACAAAATATCATGCAAATTAGTTCATCAAAATGCACATCAAAAATCATTTTTTATACACACATATGTTAATACAAACCAAGTCATGTGTTGTCATGCAAATTATGTGAATACACTTGCAAAGCATACATAACGCCATTTGATCCATCAGGTCGATTGGGGTGGTCTATTAGATGCAAGTGATTGGTCGACCCAGCTGTGGCTGCCGATCAGACCTAAGCAGTCGATCGACCGGGTCGAGGTGCCCAATCAGACACAAGTGGTACATGTATCATGCAAAAAAAAAGTATTCATCATAACAAAGCATGTAATATAACACAAATGCTAATAACCAGTAATGAGCCACACCCATCCCAACGCTCTTGCATAGGTAGCTAGGTTTCAATACATGGATGCATGACATAACCATCTTTGGCTTTGGCGAAGAGTATGGGAAAGTTCGCCTTTCGATTCCTCAAAGGAGAATTTCTCCACCATTTGTAAGATGAACTAGCTACAAAGTTTTTTTCACAAATCCCAAGTCTTCCAACCCCTCCATGGATGGTTGAAACTGCCAAAATTATGGAAAATATAGATTCCATCTGATTAGGGTTGGGGATAAGGCATTTACAAGGAAGGTCACTTAGATATTTAGGCGATTTGTCCACGTCGAATTCCTATCTTAGCGACTTTCTCTAAGATAACAACAACCTAGCTCTAATATTCTCTAACACAATCATAAGGCTAGCTAAGGAAATGAAAAAAAACAAACAAGGGACATAGTGCCTCACTTGTGATGTTTGATGACGTCCTCGATTTCGAAGATGAAGCACTCCTTGCAAAGGAAAGTTCGACGGAATCTCGAGCTCCGGTGAAATCTCAAACTCCGAAGAGGATCTTTCTCCCAAGAGTGAAGAAGCTCTCCTCTTAAAGGACACTCTGACATTACTCTGACCAAGATCTCTTTCTTCCCACTATTTTTTCTGGCAAGATGATGGCTGGAGAAGGAACTGTAAAGAGGGTGAAGAAGAAGAAGATGGAGAGAAAAATATCCAAAATCTTCAAGCTTTTGTCCTCCAAAGCTCTCCTCTTCACTCTTCTCGCTAAAGCTATAGAGAAATAAGAACAAGATGGAGGAAGACCCTAAAAATTTCCTGCTCAGCTCCTCCCCTCACTCACAAAGCTCTTCCCCAATAAATGACAGTCGATCCTTCTTCCCTTGCCTAGGAAGCCAATTTCTAATGGCTTCAAGCTCACTTTTCCTATTTAGGATGGGCCTAGGTTAGTCTCCATCCCTTTTTTGGACAAAGGACGAGACAAAAGGCATTATGCGGCGGTCCCGATGGCGCTGTTGGCAGAAATCTTCGGACCGTTGTGCGAATGTTGTGCTTTGGGATGTCGCAACGTGACCACGCTAAAATTGGGTGTGTTCATGCCACTGTAAAAGGCATCATAGATAAGGGTTTGGCACAGGAATTCCCGAGACCAAGCATAATTACATCGAGCTCTCCGTATGGTGGCATGACCCGCTGCCATCGGGCATGGTCACACCTTGTGTGTTTCTGCTCCAGCCTAGTTTTCCTAAAGCGTGACCACAATCATTTCTAGCATGATCATGCAAGGGTCAAGCGTGTCCACACCTATTCTTGGTGTGGTCACGCCGAACCATTGCACCTAAAGTGCCGGTCGGAGCGGCTTTAAGCCTCATTTGGACCGAGGAAGGCCCCAAAAGACAGAATATGGTCCTCAAATATAAAAATGAGCATCATACAAATTCTAGATAGTAATTTTTGTCGTTCAAAGGGTGAGTTTTCTCAGGCGGAGCTGAACCGGTACCGTCCTGATCCTGCGGTCAAGACACGTATCAGGATGGCTCAAACGATTGTCTTAGGCTACGAGAAGTTGTAAACAAACTTGTAGTACTCAAGCAAATACAAACGTATATGACTTCCAAAAGTGATACCAATAGGTAGTCAATGATTAATAGTATATGATAGGTATGAGAAATATTAGATTGTTGGAATTGAATATTAGGCGATGTTAATCATTAATTGATTGGGGGCATTACATAAAATGTCAAATATAATATTTTTTGGAATTAAATGTTCTGTAATTTTATGCAATAAATGTAATTATCTTTATTTATTAGTTAAGTAAAAATATAAGAATTGTGTGATATGTATCTGAATGCCCCCTCTAAAGTTTAAATTTAGGCATACAAAAATATATTTCACTTTTAAACAGTTAGCTAGAGTTATATCTTTTTTTATGAGATGTTAAATATTTAAGTGTTATACATATCAACATAAAAATATAGGTGTTGGATATTTAAGTGTTATGCACGGTCACTTCATCCTTTCTGTGCCACATGCATATCACTTATCTTTAGGTAGCCTCTGCTTTCCTTTTGTTTTATCTTGGCAAGGTATTTAAGAGTATGAAGTGCTTTAAAAGAAGATTCTAGCTATAAAATATGGGCCACAACTTTTATCACTTCAGCTCCAATGCTTGATGGCCCGAACAATTGACATCTTCTAAGAGGAAGTTTAGAACCTCTATAACGAAAATATTTAAGCTACATTTGGATAATGAACACACTACACTAATGGAAGAGAGGAGGAAAAAAAATATATCTCTAGTGTATCGCGTCCGTTGTCCGGACGTAGCTTGCTTCCGTACTCGAGACGCAATATTTTTTTCTAGAAAAACATTAGATTTATTAAACAGTTGTACGTCAGGGACAATCTTTATAATTTTTAAATTGGAAAATAGAGATTTATTAAAGGAAGACTATGATTTTTTTTCTTTGCAAGAGCAGAATTTATATAATATATATTTATAAGCAAAAATAGTTTGTTTGAGAAGTTAAAAGTAATTTTGAAGATTTATTTTAAAAAAAAAATTGCCCAAACATGCTATAAATTAGTTTAAATAATTTAAATATTTAAAAATTTAAAACTTTAGAAAACTGTAATAAAAAATAGAGTATCAATAAAATTTTTTTAAAATACAAATAAGAAAAGGTTATTTGGGATCATTTTTTTTTAATTACTATTTTTATTTTTTTGTTTTTTGTTATAATCTAAAACTAAACATGTTTAATATATTTGAGTAAGAAATGATTATTTTTAATTATTTTCTAAATATCTTAAAGTTATTTTTGAATGTTTTTAAAAATAATAATAATATTTCAAAAAATACTAAATAAATATGTTTTTAGAAAATACCAAATATATCAGAAGTTATTACATGATCTCATGATGAGCTTTATTTTGATGATCATACAGTGGTCATGTTTTAATTTTTTTTTTTTCCAAATATGCAATTTTACATATTTTAGTTCTTCAAAGCAGAAGAAATGTAATTTTCTTCACCTTAATTAGATCGTACATTTGGCGGATAATTTGTTAGCCTGAGTTGACATCCTCAGTAATTATTTTCTGAATCAAATTATTATTCAATATGTGCACATTAAGTGTTTGCTGGGTGGGTAGGGCCCTTAAATATTGCAGCCACCCACATGCACCAATCTAATCAAATGAACTAGCAATCTAATGTACATGTTCTACCATAATGTTTGCCGACGCACCAATCATTGGCCCCCAAATCTTTGTTGGAACTTCATCCTTTAGCTAGCATGCCCTATCATCTGACATTAGCCCCCTAATCAATAATTTCTTTAAAATAATAGCAACCACTTATTATTTTGTTTTTTTCCAAGCAGAGTGAGAGCTGGAACTTGACATATTGAGATTTCTCACTTCATGCATTTGGGCACACTAAATATTATTTTGATCATCATCTTTGCTCCTGTTAACTATATTGCTGGTAAATAATTTCTTAATGTCATTGTTAGAGGTGCCCCATTAGTTCTATTTTTTCTAATTTGGCTAATTCTTTGATTCTCTCCCAGCACCTTAGCATTTATTGAATTTATTTCTCAAGTTTTTCATCAAGAACTTTTCCACAAATTTTATCTTTGCAACACCTAATAGCTATGAGATTTTAGCACATNGGTTCCAGTCAAGTTTAAGTTTGATCAGGTGAGCAAGGAGTATCGAAGTATCTCACTAATTGAGATGGCTAGGGAGGTGTTCGGAGAAGCGGGATTGGATAAAGAAGGGATGCAATCAGGGGCGGAGGAGTTGGATATGGTGGAAGGGAGGAGGATGAGGATTCGACAATGGGTGGATAGAAGGTTGAAGGATTCATTTCCGGTTGAGGTGGTGGAGAAGCTGATGGGGATTGCTCTGCGGTGCGTGGATGTGGAGGCGGAGAGGAGGCCGAGTATGATTTGGGTGCAGGGTAAGGTCTCTAAGCTCTTCCTCAAATCCAAGGATTGGTCTGAGAGGGTTAGGGTTCCGGCGGACTTCTCCTTCTCTCTTGCTGCGCGGTGACATTGCTCGCCGCCTCGGCGGCGATGTGACTGTTGGTAGCTGTTCCGCCGTTGTTATTTGGAGATCATACTTCATTTTTTTTGAAGTTTTTACATACCACGGCTAAGAAACATCCCATTTTACAAATCCGCGGCTCTGAAACAGTAAAATTTCGCGTGCAGGACACTGTTACAACGGCCTCCCGGCCCGTCTTCTCCTTCCACCAGCTGATCGAAGCTCCGGCAATGGATATGAGCATTCAGTGCATGCATAGGTAGATATGGTTGCAAAGAGATTCGAGAGCTCCGTCTTACTCGCTGAAATGGCGGCTCGCCTAAGGCAATGGCCTCAACCATGATGCCCATAACACAAGCCTGCTGTGCAACCGAGCTGCCCGCCGGTCGAATCTCCGGCGAAGGGAGTAGGCCGTCTTCAGAAGAAAGTAAGCGGAGGAGGGACGCCGGTCGTAACAGTGTCCTCCCGCTTAATTTTATTGTTTGGGAAGCGTGATATGTAAAATGGGGTGTCGAAAATCCCTAATTATTATTATTATTATTATTTTAATTCGAGGAAATAAATTTAATAAGAGCATACCCTAAATTAAAAGTGTCACATCGATTAGGTGTGCGGCCGAAAAATAGTATTTAAGTCATGGGCTATCAACCACCCCGAGGAGCTCTTTTAGAATGCGACCAGTGATATCATATCATATTACTGTCTGTGAAGTGTGTGAACTCTCCATGGTCCAATGTGATCTTAGGAGGGTGTCATGTGATTACGTAGAGGAGAATATCACGCACAAAAATCCTACATCGATTAGCTAGGGCTAAAAGCTAATATTTAAGGCTGTCTATCACACAGAAAAATTTTTTTTTGGAGGTGACAATATGGTGAAGACTCGGAATTTTTTTTTTTTTTTTTTGTTGGGGTTTTTATATATGAAATCCTCAAATCATATTTATTGTTATATTTTTTTGTTCACTCCGAAAAAAAAGTTTAAATTTCTGAGATTCTTACTTTGTAATCGATGTTATAATATCTAAATAAATAATGCATTTAAATATTCTAAATTCGATACGTTTTTTTTTAATATTCAATATAATGAATAGAAAATCATGAAACATCATTTTCAGGATAGTTATTGATTTGATTGAAGTAGTTTGAAAATAGAAAATTTTCTATTTAAAAAATTCTTCACATTAGTCTATATCGAATACACGGCATTATATATGCTATTTGTATTTGTTTTTGTGGGGCAGCACTGCTGCGGGTTTCAAATAGCATATATTGTTCTTCAGGTTTATCTTTTTCAATTTTTTTTTTTTTTTGTAATTTTATCATTGTGTTTATTCTTTAAAGGTAAGAAATTGAGTACAAAATGTTGTAGAGAATGCCAAAGAGCAGACTCACATTCTTAAAGGACATTTCTTTGTCCTTTCAGGTAGCTAAGGTGTCTTAAATCTCGTCACGGATCGGCTCTACAGAGGGCCCCACTGGACCATGGAGAGTTCACACAGCTGACAGACAGTAATCTGCTCTGATACCACTTGTAATCTCCCAAAAGAGCCATTGTGGATAGCGGGCAGCCCAGGACTTAAATATTGCTTTTCGGCCCTACACCTAGCCGATGTGGGATTATTTGTCCGTGACACTATGCTCTCGTTTATGTTCTCCTCCTTTGCATCCTTTATGCTATGTAAAATTGTTTATAAAATTTTTATTATTAAGTTATAAAGCACGGAAATTTTTTTTTATAATTCAAATGGTTTAAGACACCATCAGTTTATAACGTTGTTTATTTGCTGGTGGCTTTTAAAGGACCTTTTCCGATGGGGTTTAGGGTTGTAATCGAGTTGAGTCGAGCCGACTATATCATATATTGGACTTGATTTGGTGCAATTGTACATGGTGTTTGAACTTGTGTCAAGCTTTCAAATGTTATTCAAACTTGACTTTTCTAAATCATTCAGTACTTGGAACTTGATTTGTTTATGATAAGTGAGCTGAGTATTTCAACAAACTAAAAAATTAAACAAATATTCAGATTTTCATATAACAAATTTAATAAATTATTTTACGAATGAATAAATATATAATTTAATAAACCATATAAATAGTTGAACTAATCCATATGATGTCAGCTAATGACTCTAATAAATGAATTCTCATAAGACATAACTCCAAGATAGAGAATAAGCATGGAAATAAGAGCAAAAAGATCTCAAGGAACTAGTAGTACAAAATAACTCATAAATACAAAACTTTTCATAGAAAAATCAAAGTCATCCAGATTAAATATAATATAAGAAAATGAAAATTTTTTTTTGCACCATATCATGTGAGATTGAAATTTTGCTTCTTTATAAAATTGCACAACCAAATCAACTGTTTTTATAACTGAGGCATTCAAGACACCAGGATTAAAAAGATATTATTGATAAATGATAATATTAATGATATAATAATATTTTATTATTAAATCTATAATTAAATAAATTTTAGTGAATCAAATTTTATTTAAATAACTTATCACAATATTATATGAGTTATCACCGAGCTTAATATTGAGTATTTAACAAGTTGTTGAAAAACAAGTGAGTTTGTTTGTGAACAGAAATAAATAAGTTTGACTATGTTTATGTTTAGTTAATATAAGCTTGGAGTATTTAAAAAACATTCAAACTTATTTATTTAATAATTTAAGAGAATATAGTTTAATTTTAATTGAGTTTAATTTGAGTTATTTATGAAATGCATTGGTTCATTTACAACCATGGAAGCGTAAAGATAGTAGGACACAAGGCGTTGACATACGTCCTTTGACTGACCGCGGTACAAATTGGTATTGCAATTAAAGATAACTAAATGAGTTTAGTTGAATAAATGCTTTAATGTAGTGGTTGACCAGTAGCATAATGGGGGATTTACATAGACACCTCATAATTTATGGGTTTTGTAAATTTTATTTGACAGCGCTTGAAGTACCATTTATCAATAAATTTCTTTGATGGTTATTGTGTTCTGTTGTGAAAACGACGAAAACAAAGCGAAAAATGGAACGAGAAAAATTGCACTAAAAAAAAACATCAGAGCGACACACAGATTTACGTGGTTTGATAAATTTGCCTACGTCCACGGAGCTGAAGAGGATTTTACTACTTCGAGGAATTACACCGTCGAGCGTCTCGACGTTTACAAGAAAATCTCTATTTTCTTCTCTCTCTTCCTCTCTTTCTCTTAGCTCTCAAGAGGACTTGGTTTGACCTTCCTTGGTTTGCATTTTCTTTAAACCAAAAGAGACTATTTATAGAAACCATGAGAGCAGTATGTGGGAGATAAATGAGCATTACGTGGGAGATAGGTGAGCGGTAGGTGGGATGTAGTAGGTGAGCGGTAGACGGGATACTTAATTAAGTAGCTAATTAAATTCGGTGGATGAGGTCTCCACATTACCGAACAATTCTCCCACTTGGAGATTGGGACATTGAATGCATCATCTACTAGTTGTATCATCTACTAGTTGTACCGACATTTTCCTTAAACATGATATCCTCCACCTCTACAACTCGAAGCCTCTGTCTTCATGCCAGAAGACCAACTGAAATTGAGCACAACTTTAGCTTCTTACGAGTAACACCCTCAGTTGACATATCGCCGCCAACATAGCCTCGTACCACCAAGCTCTTTCTTAGGTTACTCTTGTATTTGCTTACAACTCCCACTACATGAGCAATATCCTGCCCCTGCTGAAATCCCTTTTCAACAAGTCCAACCGTGTACCTCTTACTGCCATCAAGCGCAGTCTTCACCTGGTACATCCACTTGTTGTGCAATGTCATCTTCCTTGGTGGAAGTTCTGCCAGTTCCCAAGTCTGATTCGCTGACAGGGAATATGTTTCCTCTTTCTTGGTCTGCTCCCACTTGCTCAAATTCTCATCTTGCAAGATTTTTTCATAACTCTGTGGTTCTCCACCATTTGTCTGTACAAAGTCCGGTTTTCCTGCCTTTGGCGCTCTGCCATTTTTCAGGAAATGAACATTCTTCTGCTTCCCCATAATGCACCTTTGACTCATGTGTCCACGTCTGAGTAAACCTGTAATCATATATAGTGTGTCAGTTTTCTTAACTCGAGCCAATACTAATACTCCTTTGGTAACCTTCCAGGTGCTATATGAGAACACCACTGAAGGACCACCCTCATTGAGCTGTCCAACGAAGATGAGGTTTTTCTTCAACTAAGGAACGTGTCTGAAATTTCACAATGTCCATTTGCTCTTATTTGGGAGTGTAATATCAACGTGTCTCATCCCCACCTCGTCCAGAAGTTTTCCATCAACCAGATATACCTTCCCAAAGTTACATGCAACATAATTTCACATTAACTCCCGGTGGGAAGATGTATGGAAGGAAGCCCATGAATCCAGTATCCAGTCATCAACAAAACTGTGAACTACCAGCAATAATGCATCATGTATTTCTTTAGTTACAACATTAATGCCATCATTTTTCTTTTTCTTAGGATTCCTGCAGTTCCTTTTTATGTGGCCAACCTTGCCACAATTCCAACAGATTGTCTGCTGACCAGAGTTTGATTTTGATCTTCCTCTATTTGAGTTTCTGTCATGTGATCTCCCTCTGGAATCTGCATTCAGCGTCGAACTTGAACACGAGGCCTCGCTGGAATCCTTCATGCCAAAATCAAATCACGAATATCATCATATTTCAGCTTGAATTTACCTGCAGAACTGCTAACTGTCATCATTATGGCTTCTTATCTATTTGGCAATGAAACCAACAATATCAATGCACGTATCTCATCATCCAAATCAATTTCAACATATGACAATGTATTTGTGATAGTATTGAAATCATTCAGGTGTTGAGCAACAGAGACACCTTCCACCATCTTCAAGTTGAATAACATTTTCATCAAATGCACCTTGTTATTCGTCGATGGTTTTTCATACATACCTGATAAAGTCGCCATGAGATCTGCAGTAGTCATCTCCTTAATGACGTTGTGGGCAACCGATCTCGACAGGGTTAATCGTATAACCTTCAGAACCTGTTAATCCAATAGATTCCATTCCGTCTCGTCTATCTTTTATAGTTGCTTTCCCAGTGACAGAAGATGTAGTTTCTTCCCATAGAAGTAGTCCTCTATCAGCATCCTCCAGTAAGCAAATCTGTGTCATTGAATTTCTCGACCCCTGATGTCATCACTTCGTCTCCGCCCATTGTTCTTCCTTAGATTCAAACCCAAGACTCTGATACCAGTTGTTGTGATAAACGACGAAAATAAAGCGAAAAATGGAACGAGAAAAATTGCACTGAAAACACCAGAGCGACACACAGATTTACGTGGTTCGACAAATTTGTCTATGTCCACTGAGCTGCAGAGGATTTTACTACTTCGAGGGATTACACCGTCAAGCGCCTCGTCGTTTACAAAAAAATCTCTATTTTCTTCTCTCCTTTTATCTCTCTCTCTCTTCTTCTCTTTCTCTTAGCTCTCGAGAGGACTTGTCTTGGCCTTGCTTGGCTTGCATTTCCTTTAAACCAAAAGAGACTATTTATAGAAACCATGAGAGCTGTAGGTGGGAGGTAGGTGAACGGTGGGGGGATGTGGTAAGTGAGCGGTAGGTGGGTGTGGTAGGTGAGCAGTATGTGAGATAATTAATTAAGAAGCTAATTAAATTCGGTGGACCGCGTCTCCACATTACCCAACATGTTCTTCATTGATTATTATTTTTCAGAAAAAAGAGAAAATTTTGCAATTTTCAGGTCCTTGTGCATAAAATTCGTACTTTGGTCATTTAATCAAATAAACAACTATTTATTTAAAAAGAACTGACCATTTTAGGTAGTGTTCAATTGGTCCATAAGTGAAGCATTATGCTCAATCAAATTTGATTGATTAATGAATGAATAATTTTGAAGTTTTTCAAGTTGCTGTCAGATTCAGAGGAGGAGAGTGATGAAAATGATGGTGGATCGCCGAATGTATGAGGATCGTCAAATTTATGACTCGCTCTTGACTTTTTCCTGTAGCTTAGAAAAATTTTCTTTTTTTCTTCTTTTCTAAACACTTGTAAAAAGATGTTTGAAAATTTTGGAAGTTCTCAATTATGAACGAAAATGAGATTTTGTTGTTGTTGCAATTTTATTTTGTATCTTTGTAGTGAATGATTTTGTCATGAGCGTCTAACGTGATGATTGATTGGTTGGAAATTTTAGGAATGTTTTTGGTTGATCCACCGAGTTATCACCTGAAACATGTCTTGGTCGCTTGAGTAGGTCGTCTCCTTGGACAAGCCGTAACTTACGCTAGACATATTAATGTGGATCATGTCACAGTCTTCACGGGGGCAACCATTTAGACTTGCTGCTAGGGTGATTCGTATGCTACTCGCCGCAGCTCTTGTCGCTAATTAGTATGGAATATTGACGTCAGATTTTGACTTATTTCGAGCTAGGAGATGGATTTTTATAATGCATGAGTATTGTGAGTCGTATCTTGTGCAATTTATTGATCAGACGTTTATTTCTCATTGTTGGCTTTTTATGAAATTTTGTTGATCTGGCATAACCTGTCATTATTAGTTTTTTCGCTTCGATAAAATCATTGTTGATGGGTCAGTTTGAGTTCCTTGAGTATCAGTTGAATTTTGAAGATATCTTGCTTAAACTTCTCGAGTTTCTGAGTGTTGGTAGAACCTGGGATCGTACACATAATTAGGAAATTTCACTTAATAATTTTTATAAAGTTGACATTAGAATACAAAACTATGAACAATAACACATTTTCATTACCAAGATACAAATTTTTTTTCCTAAGGATGGATTTCTTCAAATCTTCTCCACTCCAAATTATAGGCACCCTCTTTCACTTATTGGTATTTATCTTGCACGCTCTGGAGTGACTCGTTTATCAACAATGGATGACCTGATCCACGTCTGTTCGAGGTTTTCCATGGCTTATCCTCACATAGTTGGGTCAGTTTTTTTTTAGTATGAGTTCTCTAACAATCAATCCTTTCAAATGTGCTCGTTGTAGTGTTGAGTGATACCCTTCTCGGTTCAGGTGCACTTGCACATTGAGGTTTCATGCAAGTATATGTGTTAAATTAGTAATATCATATTTATGAGTCGGAAGTTTAGATCCCATGGAGAGTGAGACAGTTAAAGTCTTAAAGAAAATTTCTAGCTTACTAAAATGTGTCTTAGCCTAGAAGTAAAGTTGATTTTAAGTGTTGATAACTAGTTCTATAGAATTACTACCTACAATTTAAGGTTTACTCCTATAGAAATCCTTCTAATTATATTTAAAGTGGTGAAAATCAAGATATAAAAACTATTATCCCTTGCAATGATAATTGTAGTGTATAGAAAAACCAATGCTTGAAATTGTAATTATGGCTAGTGACAAATATGAGCAATTTTCTACTTTACCCTCTTCCGAATGCATAAAAAAGCTTGATTAAACTGGTTTTAATTCCTTAAACTCCAATTTCAACCCATCAAAGATTATTTTTCTATCTATTTGCATCTCCCTATATCACACCGTGTCTAACATGTGTTTGTTGTGCCAAGGTTCCAAGGGGTCTAATAGGTGTCATGTAAGCCTTCATTCCTTAGAACCTATTTTAAAAATATAAAAATTTATATTTTTATTATTTATATGCATCATATTTTTAAAAATAACTTTGAAATTATTTACATTCCTAGCGTAGACCGTATACCTTTATAAGCTTTTGTTCATAAGAACTTGCATCTAGTAGTACCTCTTAGAATTCTTGGATCCTTAGAATAAGGCCAGCGATGACGAGCCCATCAAAACATACATTAGCCTCTTTACCTTAACCTTGCACTCAGTTAGATGCTTGATTAGGATAATATAAGTTAGATGGTGTGCTAGGCTAGGGCTAGGGTGCTAGTAGTATTTTTGATGTCCTGATTATAGTTCTCTGTCGGTTTGGTTGACCTAGCCAATCATCATTTTTTTGCACTTTTTTTGTACTTACTAAGTGTGAGACACGTGCATTAGTATTGTTAGGGGCAGTTTTCTTGCAGAGAGTCATATCCAACAAGGAGAGTTGTACTAATTTATACTAATGCATTTTTTTTAAAACGCCGCATAGCTCTCCTTTCACAAAGCATAGTTCACCACGTTGCTTGTAGATAGCTTTTATTTTAACATGATTTTTGTGCAGGTTGAGTTTTTTTTTTTTTTGATATGTACTATTTAGAGTCATGTAGGCTCAAGTCTGTATTAGAAATAAGGTACTGACACAGGTTCTGAGACACCTGATGGGTGAGACCACGTGACAAGGGTCAGACGCTGCAGGCTCATATCCTACACTTTAATTCTAAATTTCATTTATGTATAGAAATAGGGCTAGACTTGTATATGTGGCGCTAACTGCCTTTTTCTCGTTTCTGAGGTATGTTGTCGACCCAGCGGTGCCGCCTTTTTATTTATTATATTTGGTGTGCTTTTACTTTCTACAGTGTGATTGATTTTTCTTCGTTGTTATTTACTTGTGGTTTATTTAGAAATCATGTGAACATAATTTAGGCTTCCTAGGACCTAAAACTTTAACTTTTTCTACAAAAGTTTAATAATAGAAAATTTAGATTAATTAACATTTAGGCTTAAAATTTCTCAAGATTTTAAAATATGATTTTACTTTCTTGCAAGGCTTTCGTGCCAGATTTTGAACTGATTTGCATTACATGGGCATATCCAAGTCATATCTAATACGACCTCCATATTAGGGCTGATTAGCTCACTACATCATTTTGCATGTTCCAATGAGAAGTCTCAATTCTTCTTTAACCCAACTGATTCATCATGGGTTTCTACTTAAGTGGTTGTCTAGCACATTTAGGATGCTAAAGGCTTCCTTGACCCACATAGGGAGTAAGTCCTTTGTTGGAATTTTTTTCAACTTTGTAGCTAGACCTCTCTTTTCCTTTTCCACTCCTGCAGCTTTCTCGCCACTTTGGCAAGTATAAGTCCCACCTCTACTCTTTCTGCCTACATAGATTCATAGGATTTAGAGTTTCATTCTCTTGACATTAGAGCTACCGAGGTCCACTTGGATGACTAAATTTATGGATTATTGATGAGAGATCTCTGGTTTTGTTGAGTCGAATATCTTCACGACCAGGTAAACTTAGGGTTGTAATAGCTTGGGATGACGGATCCTTGATATTCTGATCCGACTATCTCTACCCAATTAAGATTACTCAACCCTTCATTTTCTCACCCACGGTGAGCCCCGTCACTTCTTTTGACGCTTCATTGATGTCATTTTATAGGCTTCAATTGTGGATAGACTGCCACCCATTCGGGATACGATAATTCACCCTCTACATTTATAATCTGGTTAAGCCTTGGAAGCATGGTGTGGATCATATGAGTCAACTTGGTTGATTCACGGGCCCCGTACATCAATGAGTCGCTACCCATTTGGGACGTGTGAGATTTACTCTCTACCTTATGGTTTAGCAAGAGCTTTGAAAGTAGCAGTACGTTCCTATGAGATAACCTCCTACTAATCGTTATATAAGTGTAAGTATGACTCTTTTTATTGAGAGCATTCTTAGGCATCCCTAAGATGTAATTAACCAAAGAGATACGTCCTTTTGAGAGTTAGACTTGAACTCAGAACAAACAAACACACTTGACTATCTGGTGGCAGGTTGTTTTCATAAGATTTTCTTCGCGAACATGTTCCAAAACATTTTTTATTCAATTTCATTTTATACATACAATTTTGGGCTATCACACAAAGTTTACTTTATAAAAGCTCTTCATGTTATTTCTCTTATTTTTCTACCTTCATTGTATGTTTCTTATTTTCCAGTTTCTCTTCTACGGATCATCTATATGATTCAGAAGAAAGATTTACTCGGGAAAAAATCATATGACCATAGACGAGCTGACAACTTCAAACAAACAAAAAAAAAAAGAAAACAAATAAAAACATTGTGTCCCCACTTAAGTTGACATAGGGATTGCGCACTCTTCTTAGTCCTTCAAATACTGGCGAACTGTGCCAAAAAAAGTCTTCTGAATTTCACCAAGCAGGTAATTTTTTCGACAAGTAGTGCATTGAAATTTCAGAGCTGATGACCTCAACATAGTGAAAAATAGTCGGCATTTGAACACATTGGAGTTCTTTAAAAGGCTTATCGATGATTCAAAAGATGTCAGGTGGTCGTTGGGATCCGACCATCTTTTATAGGATTCCAAAGCTAGGAATTTGAGTTTCTCTGAGGGTTCAACTCTCGAGATTTGAAAGGAGAAATCATTTTCTGATTGTCGCAATACTTCAGTTCGCCCAAACCGTTGTCTCTCCACCATCGGGATAAATTCAACGGTACAACACATCCTTAGCTCTCTCTGGTGTATGGTTTGGTCTCCTCTTATTGTGAGTCGATGCTCCCTTTCGAGGAGGGTTTTTGCATCTTGCTGAACACGTTCTCCTCCTAAAGCCGTGGCATCTAGTTCCTGATTATCACTCTGAGGACCTCTGCAAACTGTCATGATATCTGGTTCCTTATTTGAGTTCTAAGTCCTAAAATCCTCATACAAACACTTCTAAAATCTCCCTCGTGCATTCTTCTTGCGTCATATCTCTTTAGCTGGTCTCCTTCTGTTATTGTCGTGCTCGTCTTCTTGTTGACGACATGGCTCCATGCTCACCGTATTTAAAAGAACAAAAGGACACCCGAGGAATATAGTGTCACTCAAAGAGAAGAGAAAGAGTAAAATAACTATGAACAATAAATATTGCGTAACCTTTATTTGAAAATTGACCCCCTATTTATAGATATAGGGGCATGAGTTTTAGAATTAAAAGTATGCCTTCTAATCATTACTCTCTGAGTGGGTACTTTTAGCAGATTACATGTGTCAGATATATTAAATAGTAAGTGGGTTTATTCGATCGGGTCCTGGTGATCGGTGTTTTCACGCGATCCGTCTCGTCGGCTTTTGATCTACCATCGCGCCTTGGTTCAATCGGTTAGTATTAGACAATCGTCAAGCCTTTTAGTGGCTCGATCCATAGGCTTGACTTCAAGATATTTTTCTTGCTCTAGAGTTTGTCGACCCATAGATATATTCCTCTCTTCGTTCTTCACTTACCTCGACTCTTGCATTACCTCGAAATTTATTTTGACATATTTTTCTCATATGTAGACATTTGTTATCATCTCTTGATAGCAAACTCTAAATAAAGTCAGTTTCTTGCTCCTGGTTTACGAGCTAAGATGCAACACATTTTTTACGGTATATTTAATTAAATATTATGTTTAACAAAATTAATTTTACTTGAATTGCTTCCCGGCCATTAATTCAGTATTAATGTCTTAACACCAAACAGCGAGTAAAATTTATTGCAGGCGATTTAAATCATACTCTGAAAATCCAGGTGCAGTCAAATCATACAAATTTGAACGATTTAAATTCATGCACAGATTACTATGTATTTATATAACTAAACATTTGAAATTTCAGTATTTACATTCATATCAATGGAAACATATATTTCGATTTTAAAAGTTAATAATAGAGATATTTTTTTGAAAAAAAAATATATATATTTGATGTACAAATTCTTAAAAATTGCGTGGTACTGCTGTAAATATTCTTCGTAAAATCCGACGCTCCTGCCAGCTGCTCCATGATTGGGACGCAGCATTTATATATGGTCTTGTTTCGGTTACAGCTTTTGAAAAGTAAGGTCCGAAAGAAGACGGAAAAGCTGAGCGCAGCAGTTTAGAAGCTCTTGAGTCATGATGACTTAATAAATATTATATTTTTAGTATAATTTTTATGTTTTTTTAATTTATTTATTTGTTATCTTATTTATTTCATAATTATACCAAAATATTATACAAAAATAAATTAACAATAATTATATTATTTATGAGATATGAAAATTTAAATATTATATAGGCAAATACAGAGAAGCTTTATAATTTACTTATAAGCCCTTGTTCAGTTAAAATTTTATTAATATATGATCCTACTTTTACATGATCTTAAAAATTGAAATTTCAAGTACTAATGCAATTTTATATGCTTCATTATATGAGTGCTTTAAAAAATATTAAGACATAATCAACAAATTTTTATCATCAGATACAAATTTCAAAGCATGGTATGAATCTCTAAATAATCTTTTAGGTACAATTAAGAGTTACTTAGAGCCCCGATTTCGACAAACTTACAGTCAAACTGAATGACTCGACGTGATAGACCCAATGATATCAAAATTGGTTTTATCTGAGTCAAATCAAGCTTAGATCAAGACATTAAACCGTTTTTGGATGCTTTTGGGGCATATTTGGAAGATAAAAAAATTCTGAATCGGGTGAGCCAATAGTTGAATTGAGCATCTCAACAAGACGAATTCAACGAATCTAATATTGTGCAATCTAAAATTGTTAAGGAACTTAAATATTCATCAAATACCATCAGATTGAGGTCATCCGATCAGATTGTTCATATTTTTTCATTAATTGCATCTGAGACTCTATAAATAGAGTCTCATCCCCATAGGGAGCTGGAAGCCTCAAGGAAGAGCTTGAAGCTTGGAAAATGAGCTAAGGTCTAGCGTCACTTCGTCATCGACCACCATCATCTCGAATACTTGACTGTTCCCAAAGACGACGCAACAACACAATCCGAAGACAGTGTAATCACCACACATATGGTTGTGTAATGCCAAACTCCGAGCTCTGTGGCCTACAGACGTCAATATTATGCACCACTACGTCTTATGTAAACAACTATAACTTATGTGGTCCACACTTTGAGCTGTTTTAGACTTCAACCCTCACTACCTACAAACGTCATTACTACGCATCACTATAGCCGACATGGTCCACAACTTGTGTTGTTTATGACTCTAGCTCACAATATCATTACAACTCACCACTACGGTCTGTGACCACATACAGTATGCTTGATCCACAACTTGTGCAGCTTATTACTAAGCACCAATACAGCATAAGGCATGGTCCGAATTAAGTGAGCAACATGAAAACCTTGTGGCAGCTAAATGGAGCCACAAGAGGTGAAGGGTGTGTCTTCCTCTAAGGAAATTCACACACCACAGACTAGCATAACTAGCCACCAATTACAAAAGGACTGTGAGTATCAAACCCCAAACAAATGTGATACACATGTGGGGCTGATACTGTGGGTGTCAGTGCTCAAAGAGNCTTAAAAATTGCGTGGTACTTCTGTAAATATTCTTCGTAAAATCCGACGCACCTGCCAGCTGCTCCATGATTGCGACGCAGCAATTATATATGGTCTTGTCTCGGTTACAGCTTTTGAAAAGTAACGTCCGAAAGAAGACAGAAAAGCTGAGCACAGCAGTTTAAAAGCTCTTGGGTCACGATGACCTAATAAATAATATCTTTTTAATATAATTTTTATGTTTTTTATATATATATAAAATAAATTAACAATAATGATATTATTTATGAGATTTGAAAATTTTAGAACTATCTAGGTAAATATAAAATTTAAGTATTATATATGTAAATACATAAAAGCTTTATAATTTACTTATAAGTCCCTGTTTAGTCAAAATTTTATTAATATATGATCCTAAATTTACATGATCTAAAAAATTGAAATTTGAAACACTAATGCAATTTTATATGCTTCATTATATGAGTGCTTTAAAAAATATTAAGACATCATCAATAAATTTTTATCATCAGACACGAATTTCAAAGCATAGTATGAATCTCGAAATAATCTTTTAGGTACGATTAAGAGTCACTTAGAGCCCCGATTTCGACAAAGTTACAGTCAAACTGAATGACTCGACGAGATGGACCTAATGATATCAAAATTCGTCTAATCTGACTCAAATCAAGCTTAGATCAAGATATTAAACCGCATTTGGAAGCTTTTGGGGCATATTTGGAAGATAAACAAAATTCTGAATCGGGTGAGCCCATAGTTGAATTGAGCATCTCAACAAGATGAATCGAACGAGTCTAATATTGTGCAATCTAAAATTGTTAAGGCACTTAAATATTCATCAAATACTATCAGATTGAGGTCATCTGATCAGATTGTTCATATTTTTTCATTAATTGCATCTGAGACTCTATAAATAGAGTCTCATCCCCATAGGGAGCTGGAAGCCTCATGGAAGAGCTTGAAGCTTGAAAAATGAGCTAAGGTCTAGCGTCACTTCGTCGTCGACCACCATCATCTCGAATATTTGACTGTTCCCAAAGACGACGCAACAACATAATCCGAAGACAGTGTAATCACCACACATATGGTTGTGTAATGCCAAACTCCGAGCTCTGTGGCCTACAAACGTCAATATTATGCACCACTACGTCCTATGTGAACAACTATAACTTATGTGGGCCACACTTTGAGCAGTTTTAAACTTCAACCCTCACTACCTACAAACGTCATTACTACGCATCACTATAGCCGATATGGTCCACAACTTGTGCAGTTTATGACTCTAGCTCACAATGTCATTACAACTCACCACTACGGTTTGTGACCACCTACAGTCTACTTGATCCACAACTTGTGCAGCTTATTACTACGCACCAATACGGCCTAAGGCATGGTCCGAATTAAGTGAGCAACATGAAAACCTTGTGGCAGCTAAATGGAGCCACAAGAGGTGAAGGGTGTGTCTTCCTCTAGGGAAATTCACACACCACAGACTAGCATAACTAGCCACCAATTACAAAAGGATTGTGAGTATCAAACCCCAAACAAATGTGATACACATGTGGGGCTGATACTGTGGGTGTCAGTGCTCAAAGAGACCTAAAATGGCACGTGTCGAAGACAAAATATCATGCAAATTAGTTCATCAAAATGCACATCAAAAATCATTTTTTATACACACATATGTTAATGCAAACCAAGTCATGTGTTGTCATGCAAATTATGTGAATACACTTGCAAAGCATACATAACGCCATTTGATCCATCAGGTCGATTGGGGTGGTCTATTAGATGCAAGTGATTGGTCGACCCAGCTGTGGCTGCCGATCAGACCTAAGCAGTCGATCGACCGGGTCGAGGTGCCCAATCAGACACAAGTGGTACATGTATCATGCAAAAAAAAAGTATTCATCATAACAAAGCATGTAATATAACACAAATGCTAATAACCAGTAATGAGCCACACCCATCCCAACGCTCTTGCATAGGTAGCTAGGTTTCAATACATGGATGCATGACATAACCATCTTTGGCTTTGGCGAAGAGTATGGGAAAGTTCGCCTTTCGATTCCTCAAAGGAGAATTTCTCCACCATTTGTAAGATGAACTAGCTACAAAGTTTTTTTCACAAATCCCAAGTCTTCCAACCCCTCCATGGATGGTTGAAACTGCCAAAATTATGGAAAATATAGATTCCATCTGATTAGGGTTGGGGATAAGGCATTTACAAGGAAGGTCACTTAGATATTTAGGCGATTTGTCCACGTCGAATTCCTATCTTAGCGACTTTCTCTAAGATAACAACAACCTAGCTCTAATATTCTCTAACACAATCATAAGGCTAGCTAAGGAAATGAAAAAAAACAAACAAGGGACATAGTGCCTCACTTGTGATGTTTGATGACGTCCTCGATTTCGAAGATGAAGCACTCCTTGCAAAGGAAAGTTCGACGGAATCTCGAGCTCCGGTGAAATCTCAAACTCCGAAGAGGATCTTTCTCCCAAGAGTGAAGAAGCTCTCCTCTTAAAGGACACTCTGACATTACTCTGACCAAGATCTCTTTCTTCCCACTATTTTTTCTGGCAAGATGATGGCTGGAGAAGGAACTGTAAAGAGGGTGAAGAAGAAGAAGATGGAGAGAAAAATATCCAAAATCTTCAAGCTTTTGTCCTCCAAAGCTCTCCTCTTCACTCTTCTCGCTAAAGCTATAGAGAAATAAGAACAAGATGNACCTCTTAAAGGACACTCTGACATTACTCTGAGCAAGATCTCTTTATTCCCACTATTTTTTCTGGTAAGATGATGGCCGGAGAAGGAACAGTAAAGAGGGTGAAGAAGAAGAAGATGGAGAGAAAAATATCCAAAATCCTCAAGCTTTTGTCCTCCAAAGCTCTCCTCTTCACTCTTCTCGCTAAAGCTATAGAGAAATAAGAACAAGATGGAGGAAGACCCTAAAAATTTCCTGCTCAGCTCCTCCCCTCACTCACAAAGCTCTTCCCCAATAAATGACAGTCGATCCTTCTTCCCTTGCCTAGGAAGCCAATTTCNAAGGAAGAAGAAGAAGATGGAGGAAGACCCTAAAAATTTCCTGCTCAGCTCCTCCCCCTCACTCACAAAGCTCTTCCCCAATAAATGACAGTCGATCCTTCTTCCCTTGCCTAGGAAGCCAAATTCTAATGGCTTCAAGCTCACTTTTCCTATTTAGGATGGGCCTAGGTTAGTCTCCATCCCTTTTTTGGACAAAGGACAAGACAAAAGGCATTATGCGGCGGTCCCGGTGGTGCTGTTGGCAGAAATCTTCGGACCGTTGTGTGAATGTTGTGCTTTGGGATGTCGCAACGTGACCACGCTAAAATTGGGCGTGTTCATGCCACTGTAAAAGGCATCATAAATAAGAGTTTGGCACAGGCATGCCCGAGACCAAGCATAATTACATCGAGCTCTTCGTATGGTGGCATGACCCCCTGCCATCGGGCATGGTCACACCTTGTGTGTTTTTGCTCCAGCCTAGTTTTCCTAAAGCCTGGCCACAATCATTTCTAGCGTGATCATGCAAGGGTCAGGCGTGTACACACCTATTCTTGGTGTGGTCACGCCGAACCATTGCACCTAAAGTGCCGGTCGGAGCGGCTTTAAGCTTTANGAGACAAAAGGCATTATGCGGCGGTCCCGATGGCGCTGTTGGCAGAAATCTTCGGACCGTTGTGCGAATGTTGTGCTTTGGGATGTCGCAACGTGACCACGCTAAAATTGGGTGTGTTCATGCCACTGTAAAAGGCATCATAGATAAGGGTTTGGCACAGGAATTCCCGAGACCAAGCATAATTACATCGAGCTCTCCGTATGGTGGCATGACCCGCTGCCATCGGGCATGGTCACACCTTGTGTGTTTCTGCTCCAGCCTAGTTTTCCTAAAGCGTGACCACAATCATTTCTAGCATGATCATGCAAGGGTCAAGCGTGTCCACACCTATTCTTGGTGTGGTCACGCCGAACCATTGCACCTAAAGTGCCGGTCGGAGCGGCTTTAAGCTTTATTTGGACCGAGGAAGGCCCCAAAAGACAGAATATGGTCCTCAAATATAAAAATGAGCATCATACAAATTCTAAATTGTAATTTTTGTCGTTCAAAGGGTGAGTTTTCTCAGGCGGAGCTGAACCGGCACCGTCCTGATCCTGCGGTCGAGACACGTATCAGGATGGTTCAAACGATTGTCTTAGGCTACGAGAAGTTGTGAACAGACCTGTAGCACTCAAGAAAATACATACATATATAACTTCCAAAAGTGATACCAATAGTTAGTCAACGATTAATAGTATATGATAGGTATGAGAAATATTAGATTGTTGGAATTGAATATTAGGCGATGTTAATCATTAATTGATTGGTGGCATTACATAAAATGCCAAATATGATATTTTTGGAAATTAAATGTTCAGTAATTTTATGCAATAAATGTAATTATCTTTATTTATTAGTTAAGTAAAAATATAAGAATTGTGTGATATGTATCTGAATGCCCCCTCTAAAGACTAAAGTTAGGCATACAAAAATATATTTCACTTTTAAACAGTTAGCTAGAGTTACATCTTTTTTTATGAGATGTTAAATATTTAAGTGGTATACATATCAACATAAAAATATAGGTGTTGGATATTTAAGTGCTATGCACGGTCACTTCATCCTTGCTGTGCCACATGCATATCAATTATTTTTAGGTAGCCTCTGCTTTCCTTTTGTTTTATCTTGGCAAGGTATTTAAGAGTATGAAGTGCTTTTAAAAGAAGATTCTAGCTACAAAATATGGGCCACAACTTTTATCACTTCAGCTCCAATGCTTGATGACCCGAACAATTGACATCTTCTAAGAGGAAGTTTAGAACCTCTATAACGAAAATATTTAAGCTACATTTGGATAAGGAACACACTACACTAATGGAAGAGAGGAGGGGAAAAAAAAATTATCTCTAGTGTATCGTGTCTGTTGTCCGGACGTAGCTTGCTTTCGTACTCGAGACGTAATATTTTTTTCTAGAAAAACATTAGATTTATCAAATAGTTGTATGTCAGGGACGATCTTTATAATTTTTAAATTGGAAAATAGAGATTTAATAAAGGAGGACTATGGTTTTTTTTCTTTGCAAGAGCAGAATTTATATATTATATATTTATAAGCAAAAATAGTTTGTTTGAGAGGTTAAAAGTAAGTTTGAAGATTTATTTTTTTTAAAAAAAATTGCTCAAACATGCTATAAATTAGTTTAAATAATTTAAATATTTAAAAAGAAAACTATAATAAAAAATAGAGTATAAATAAAATTTTTAAGGAAAAGTTATTTGGGATCATTTTTTTTAATTAATAATTTTATTTTATTTTATTTTGTTTTTTGTTATAATCTAAAACTAAACATGTTTAATATATTTGAGTAAGAAATGATTATTTTTTAATTATTTTCTAAATATCTAAAAGTTATTTTGAATGTTTTTAAAAATAACTTTTTATTTGTAGAAATAATAATAATAATATTTTTAAAAAATATTAAATAAATATTTTTTTAAAAATACCAAATATATCAGAAGTTATTACATGATCTCATGATGAGCTTTATTTTGATGATCATACAGTGGTCATGTTTTAATTTTTTTTTCCAAATATGCAATTTTACATATTTTAGTTCTTCAAAGCAGAAGAAATGTAATTTTCTTCACCTTAATTAGATCGTACATTTGGCGGATAATTTGTTAGCCTGAGTTGACATCCTCAGTAATTATTTTCTGAATCAAATTATTATTCAATATGTGCACATTAAGTGTTTGCTGGGCCGTGCCCTTAATTATTGCAGCCACCCACATGCACCAATCTAATCAAATGAACTAGCAATCTAATGTACATGTTCTACCATAATGTTTGCCGACGCACCAATCATTGGCCCCCAAATCTTTGTTGGAACTTCATCCTTTAGCTAGCATGCCCTATCATCTGACATTAGTCCCCCTAATCAATAATTTCTTTAAAATAATAGCAACCACTTAATATTTTGTTTTTTTCAAGCAGAGTGAGAGGTGGACCTTGACATATTGAGATTTCTCACTTCATGCATTTGGGCACACTATCTATTATTTTGATCATCTTTGCTCCTGTTAACTATATTGCTGGTAAATAAGTTCTTAATGTCATTGTTAGAGGTGCCCCATTAGTTCTATTTTTTTCTAATTTGGCTAATTCTTTGATTGTCTCCAAGCACCTTAGCATTTATTGAATTTATTTCTAAAGTTTTTCATCAAGAACTTTTCCACAAATTTTATCTTTGCAACACCTAATAGCTATGAGATTTTAGCACATTAGTACTATGTTAAATGTATATTATATGCAACTCTCATAATCCTTGACTAGCGAGATATGTTATGGTGCTCAATTAGGCGGGGAACTAACATCTTTTATGAGTGTGTGCAACAACTTTACTGAAAATTAAACACTTATATCGGAATATTTTTACTCTTTCATCAAAATTGGGCAAAAGAATTCATTAAGGGAGGAGGGATGGGGAATTACTAAATTGCTTAACTTATTACAAAAAAAATCAAATTTTAAGGTGAATATCGCCCACCATGAGCATAATTTAGTTTTTTCATTGTCTTGTTCAGCTATTAACTTCGGGTCATTGATGATTTGACATCTATCTTTACATCAGTAAGAACACGTTTTATATGACGCCTACAAGAATGTGACGCATATTACATAAATAATCTTAAGGATAATAGGGGCCATTTTTATTCCTCAAGAATTGTGATAACCACCTCTTGGTGACTAATAAACATATAATCTTTTAATGAAATTAGGTCATACATGTATGCATCAAAACTGTCGACACGAATCTCAAAACAATCTTATGGTAAGGGACGATAACCAGGCAATCAGAACATCAGATTAGAGGAACGCGATCAGAGCCCATCATTCGATGAACCTACTACTTGGTCAAAGTAGATCAACACACGGTGCAAATGAATCATGTCAGCAAACCATTCTTACGGTTCTAGGCGCGTCCGGTTGAAACTGGACAATGGACCGCCTTTGCTTCCGTAGGAACAACCATTATTCAACCGCTTGCCTCTGTCAACCTAATTCAAAAACGTCGATCAACTGATAGCCGCTATATTCAAATTCAAATTGTAATAAAATTTCAGAATTTAATCATGTTAATCTTATATTAAATTAGAACATTAACTACATTAAAGACGGTTTCCATAATCACTCGTTCATTTTGGTAATTAATTGCATTTTCAAAATCACCTCATCCTTTCTGTTCTCCCATAAATAAGAGGCACAATGATAAATAAAGTAACTTTTGCCCCCAACTCTTCTCTCTAGAATTATTTGCCGGTCGCTCTCTCCCTCTTCTACCGACAATACACTAAACTTTTATAATACGATATTTAATCTAGCATTTGTAGAAATTAAATTTGTGAAAGATATGATAGCTCCTCTTCTCCTTCATCATTCCTCATTTTGACGCGACGGAGACTTCATTTATTCAATGCACTATTTTCTACTTTAATGGTGAAATCCACAATTATATCATTAATGTCCAACACAAGTCACGAAGCCATTTTGGATTCATTTATTTGGACGTCATAAAATAACTGAATAGTTGATATTGTTTTACATTTTTTTTCGAATACAATGTGAACTTTTAAATGACCAAATAGATTTAGTTTCTGCATGTTCCAAAAAAAAAAAAAAAAAAAGGGAACTTAATGAGAATATTTCACT
>JXCR01146682.1:355321-370813 GCA_002079205.1 Phalaenopsis hybrid cultivar
AAAAAAAAAACGGGGAACTTAATGAGAATATTTCACTATCATCAAGGTTACTTAAATTTTAATCCAACGAGACTATTAAAGCACTTAAAGGCTTCATAAGAAAATAAATCTAAAATTATTTAAATAATTAAGCAAACTCCAAATTCAATAATTTAAACCCAATACAAAATTAAAAACTTCTCATTCAGATAGCCCCAAATTAAGGAGTGTAAATAGTTTCGCTAGAATTCAACATGATTGACAAAGGAATTCTACAGCCGCAATCTCTCTTCTAATTCATATTACACAAATATACCACAAGCCAACATAATTTAGATAGTTTCAAACTGGAAGCGCGCGTACGATGCCAACGACCGCCGTGCTCTGTCCTTCTTCATCATCATCGTTCTCCCTCGACATATCTTCCAGCGACTTACCCTTCGGCTCAGGCACCAGAAAAGTGAAGAAAAACCCCAACACACAACAGCCAGCCAACGCGAATAGCGAGTTCCTTATCCCAATGCCCGCCGGATAACCCTTATCCCTCTTCGCCGGATCCTTGTCCTGTGCCGCATACAAGAACCCAAACGCCCCCACAATCGCCCCCGCCTTCCCAGCCGCCGCAGATATCCCATGGCATGTCGACCTCAACCTCGCAGGATAAATCTCCGCCGGCACGATGAAAGTTGTGCTGTTTGGCCCGAAGTTTGCGAAAAAGAAAGTGAAAGCATACATGACCACAAACCCTGTGTGATGCCCCTTTGTCGTCCAATGATGGTAAGGAATGGCGAGTCCAAGCATGAAGGCTGTCATCATGCCGAAACCAATCAATTGGATGGCGAAACGGCCGATGGTGTCTATGAGTNCACCACAAACCCTGTGTGATGCCCCTTTGTCGTCCAATGATGGTAAGGAATGGCGAGCCCAAGCATGAAGGCTGTCATCATGCCGAAACCAATCAATTGGATGGCGAAACGGCCGATGGTGTCTATGAGTGCCACGGTGAACCAGTAGCCTGGCACGGTGCCGCAGAGTGCGATAAGCGTTTGTGCTCTGGCGACCTTGTAGACTTCTTCTAGCGCGCTCATGGTGGCAGCCTTGGGGAGCCAGCCGACAGCGCTAAAGATGTCTTTTTGAAAGAGGTTTTGACTGTAGAAAGCGATGTCGAGGAGAAACNAATTAGCGTTTGTGCTCTGGCGACCTTGTAGACTTCTTCCAGCGCGCTCATGGTGGCAGCCTTGGGAAGCCAGCCGACAGCGCTAAAGATGTCTTTTTGAAAGAGGTTTTGACTGTAGAAAGCGATGTCGAGGAGAAACCAAGTCGTGGTTGTGCCAACGAGGTGGAGGCCGTGGCGGCGGACGAACTCCTTGGAAAAAAGCCCGAAGTTGCTGCTCTGATCAATGGCGACTTCGGATACCTTTTCCTGCTCCTCCGCGATTTCGACCTGGAGAACCTTGGACATGTCGGAAGCTGCCTGCTTGGCGTTGTGGGCGACGAGAGCGGTGTATCTGGCGGTCTCCGGCATCTTCATGCGCCAATAGTAAGTAAGCAGAGCAGGAACAGAGCCAAACATGAGGATGATTCGCCACACATAATCGGCCTGTGGGACAGTCGAGCCAGCGCGGTCATCGTTGTAGTTGGGCGCGTCGTAGTTGCTCTTGAACCCGGCGGAGATGATAAGGGTGACGATGCCACCGGTGAGATTTCCGAAACCCTGCATCGCAAAAACGGCGGCAATGAAAGCGCCGCGAGTTTTCTTATTTGCGTATTCGGACATGATGGTGGCGGAAAGAGGGTAGTCGCCGCCGATACCAAAGCCGAGCCAGAAGCGGAAGAAGCAGAGAGTGGACATGACGCTTTTAGCTGTGTGGCCGAAGGAGAGACCGGAAGCGATGGAGCAGATGACCATGAGCATGAGGGTCATGCCGTAGACTCTTTTGCGGCCCATCTTGTCACCTAGCCAACCGAAGAAGAGTTGACCGGCGAGGGTGCCGCAGAAAGCGACGCCGTTAACGGCGGAGGATACGTTTGGGGGGAGGCTGCCGGGTGTGTTGGAGTTGGGGTCGAAGTAGTAGATGCGGCCGAGAAGTTTGGTGACGAGGGAGATGGAGAACAGGTCATAAGCGTCGGTGAAGAAGCCCATACCGGCGATGACGATGGCCTTGAAGTGGTATAGTTGGGTTTTGGCCACGTCAAGCTTGCTGAGAACTTGGAGATCTCTGGCCGTCATGGCTGAAGTAATTTCTTGAAGGCGTCTGGGTAGTAAACTTTCGAAATCTGAGAAAGAAGAGAGTAAAACAAAAAAAAAAAAAAGGGAGTTTTGTGAGAGTGGTGTGGCTCTCCTGAGCTGTGGATTGAGTTTGGGAAGTTATATAANTCGGCCGAGAAGTTTGGTCACAAGGGAGATGGAGAACAGGTCATAAGCGTCGGTGAAGAAGCCCATACCGGCGATGACGATGGCCTTGAAGTGGNGCGGCCGAGAAGTTTGGTGACGAGGGAGATGGAGAACAGGTCATAAGCGTCGGTGAAGAAGCCCATACCGGCGATGACGATGGCCTTGAAGTGGTAAAGTTGGGTTTTGGCCACGTCAAGCTTGCTGAGAACTTGGAGATCTCTGGCCGTCATGGCTGAAGTAATTTCTTGAAGGAGTCTGGTAGTAAACTTTCGAAATCTGAGAAAGAAGAGAGTAAAACAAACAAAAAAAAAGGGAGTTTTGTGAGAGTGGTGTGGCTCTCCTGAGCTGTGGATTGAGTTTGGGAAGTTATATAAGATTGTGAAGAGTGACGACTGTATGATGGAATCATTGACTCGGAAGGAATATGCGAACTTTGCTTGCCAAAGTTCCATGGTATCTTACATGTCCTTTGTCGTGATTATTGACTTTTCGCCGCTGGGATTACAAAAGAAAGAATTTAAACAATAATTGACAGCCAATTNAGTTATATAAGATTGTGAAGAGTGACGACTGTATGATGGAATCATTGACTCGGAAGGAATATGCGAACTTTGCTTTCCAAAGCACCGTGGCATCTTACATGTCCATTGTCGTGATTATTGACTTTTCGCCGCTGGGATTACAAAAGAAAGAATTTAAACAATAATTGACAGCCAATTNAGTCTGGTAGTAAACTTTCGAAATCTGAGAAAGAAGAGAGTAAAACAAACAAAAAAAAAGGGAGTTTTGTGAGAGTGGTGTGGCTCTCCTGAGCTGTGGATTGAGTTTGGGAAGTTATATAAGATTGTGAAGAGTGACGACTGTATGATGGAATCATTGACTCGGAAGGAATATGCGAACTTTGCTTTCCAAAGCACCGTGGCATCTTACATGTCCATTGTCGTGATTATTGACTTTTCGCCGCTGGGATTACAAAAGAAAGAATTTAAACAATAATTGACAGCCAATTGCTTTGTGCCAAACGGAACTCGGTGCGAATTCAAATTTGTCATTAAGAATGGTCAAACATAAATAAATCTCGTCTCATTCATAAAATATTTTTTCTATTTAAAAAGAAAATAATACAAATTTTTGCCCTATTTTGAAGAAAAATCTATTCTATACGGACACTGCATTCAGAGATATTTTTGTGGTTAATTTTTTCTTTTTTTAATTTTGATCGACGGTCTAGATTGGACATTGCATGCAGGTGTCCGTATAGAATAATTTCTGGTTTTGAAGGGATTTATATTTCGGTATATTTCAATATTTTATATGTATTGGATTATTCAGAGGGCGAAACCAATCTTTTTTTGGAGGGACAAATTTATTCAAAATTAAAACTTGAATTTATAAAATTTGATAAATTAAATAAGTTTATGGGCATTTTAATCTATTTTCTATATTTTTATAAATTAAATTTTTTTTTGCATGTTTTAAGGTAAATATTCATATTAAATATAAATTTATGAAAGTACAAGTTTCATGTGAAACTCAAACTCAATACAAAAAAAATATTAGAAATCTAATAAATAAGTGTATGTAAAATATTTAATAAATAAATTTACACATTGAGATTANCACGGAACTCAGTGTCGAATTCAAATTTGTCATTAAATTACATCTAAGACTGTATGATGGAAAGAGAGAAATCAATAATAACGGTCAAACAAAAATAAATCTTGCCTCATTTCATAAAATATTTTTTTTCTATTTACATAAATGGTATCATTTTTTTGCTCTGTATTGAAGGGATCTATATTTCTGTATTTTTTAATATTTTATATGTATTGAATTATTCAGAGGCGAAACCAATCTCTTTTTTTAGAGGGACAAATTTATTTAAAATTAAAACATGAATTTATAATATTTGATAAATTAAATAAGTTTATGGGCATTTTAATCTATTTTGTATATTTTTATAAATTATTTTTTTTTTGCATGTTTTAAGGTAAATATTCATATTAAATATAAATTTATGAAAGTGCAAGTTTCATGCAAAACTCAAACTCAATACAAAAAAATATTAGAAATCTAATAAATAAGTGTATGTAAAATATTTAATAAATAAATTTACACATTGAGATTAACTATAATTTAATGCCAATTTTTTATTTTTTTTTATTTTGGTTTGCTAAAATATAAGAAAAGTAAGAAAAAAATTAATACAAATATATAGTAGGAGTATAAAAAATTGAAATTTTCTTTTTTAAATATTGGGGCATTTACATACATGCCACCCAATCCTTATTTATATACAAATCTAATATATAAATTTCACTTTTTTACATTTAAACCCCCAAATTTTGCATATCATATTAGAATTATTATTATTTTAATTTTTGTGATATCACTATTTTAATTTTCANATTTATATACAAATCTAATATATAAATTTAACTTTTTTTTACATTAATACCCCCCAAATTTTGCATATCATATTAGAATTATTATTATTTTAATTTTTGTGATATCACTATTTTAATTTTCAAAAAAGTGAAATGCATTTTTCATGCGTAGGAAAGGTAGAATGTATGTAAAATCTGAAGTTTAGGTGTTCAATATATAAATACATCGGAATTGAGTGGCATGCATGTAAATTTTGCATTAATATCACATTCCGGATCAAACTGCAAAAGCGAATTTAGTCCCAATTCANAAAAAAAGTAAAATACATTTTTTATGCGTAGGAAAGGTAGAATGTATGTAAAATCTGAAGTTTAGGCGTTCAATATATAAATACATCGGAATTGAGTGGCATTCATGTAAATTTTGCATTAATATCACATTCCGGATCAAACTGCAAAAGCTAATTTAGTCCCAATTCAGTTTGGGAACAGATCAAGTTGCTTTTTGAATTAAGAAATATGTTGAGTCTGTGTCGGCAAGACTTGGGAATGGACCCTGTTGAAAAATCATGTTAACACTTTTAAACGGCTTGATNTGATGAGTCTGTGTCGGCAAGACTTGGGAATGGACCCTGTTGAAAAATCATGTTAACACTTTTAAACGGCTTGATTAAGCTTAAATTCTTTTAAATTCAATACATTAAATTTAAAATGTTAAATGAGCTTTAGAATAATAAATTAAGGCTTTTGTGAATATGAGTTATGTTTGTTTACAGGTCAATTGGGGCAAAATGGTGATTAAATTATATCTTTCATTAATAAATTTTCAAATCTCGATGGGGGCCAATTGACCCGCCTCAATAATTTGCAGGTCCGTCTATGGGCGTATGGTACGATTAATTCAGTCAGCTAAGCTTGAACTAGATCTACTGTATTGAAGAGTAATCTATCATTTAGGGTCATCTTTCTTATAGTGGTTGAATGAGATTCTCTTTACTCTCGTTTCTGGCCAAAGGACCCGTATTTGGATCATCAAGTCCTCATGTTATTTGTCTTGTGGTTCGATCAGTTTTGTCCTTGTTGGTTGTTCTCTTATAGCTTCGATTGGTCAATCAAGTGAGTCACAGGATCTCGTGTCAGTGAGCCGTTCGATGTACCTTTCCATTCTAGACCGTTATATTTATTTAAGACTAGTGCTAACACATTTTTATGTACATATTTTAGTTTTTCGATCATCTTATTTCTTAAAAGTGACGTTGCTATAAGAATAAGAAAATTTAATGCTAGAGTAGATTATATTCAATTTTAATAATTGGTTCAACAATTAAACTCTTTTGATTCCAATGCCTTCGATTCTTATAAATAAATAGGTTGAGATGGGGCTCTCTCTCGTTCCTAATATGAGTTAGCCATCTTTTGACTGTTATAATGGAGAATGTGTCAAAACCCATTTGGTGACTTTCTCGATAAGGACCAGATTCGATCGACCAAGAGGAAAGAGGAAGAAGAAATTCATTGTGAAGAAATTGAAAGTTCGAACGTCAAATCAAGTGGGGTCATCTTATTCGCTTAGTAGCATTAAACAAAAAATCATCCAGCCTACTGACTCGACCATCGATCTGACAATCCAATCTTCAATCATGGCAAAAGACCCTCCAGTTGATTTGGTCGCTCAAATGACTTTTAGGGCCCTCTGA
Organism: Phalaenopsis hybrid cultivar; assembly: GCA_002079205.1. NCBI lineage: Eukaryota > Viridiplantae > Streptophyta > Magnoliopsida > Asparagales > Orchidaceae > Phalaenopsis > Phalaenopsis hybrid cultivar. The sequence continues at coordinate 361,780 of JXCR01146682.1, forward strand.
AGATGGATGTAAATTTGATACATACAGAAACACAAACAGAAAAGAAAGAGGAAACAAAAAATAGTGAGGCAAACGGTGAATGAAGCTTATGAAGTAAAGCCTTTTGACAATAGTTCTTCATTACTCAATACAACACATAGAAGTAAGTATTTATAGTATATAAGGGAAAGTTCTGGAGGCAATATCCTAACAAACCGACAATAGTTAGGTTATAGCCAAGCTCCTCTCTTGGGGACCACTGGAATTAATAATTGTTGAAGTTGTTATGTTATTGCTAAGACCCCCTAAATGAATTGTGCCTCTTAGGTATCTAAGAACATGACTAAGAGCTTTGTAGTGGGATGTGGTAGGAGAGTGCATTTGTTGACATAACCAGTTAACCACATAGGCTATATCCGGACGAGTCACCAAAAGGTATTGGAGAGATCCTGTCATCTGTCGATAGAGAGTGGGGTTATGAAATTATGTACCATATTCTAAAGATGTCAAGTTGCGAACGGACATTGGTGTGCTGAGCAATGTGCTGTCCTCCAAGCCTACATTGGAAAGGATTTGCAAATTTAGGGCTGTAAACGAGCCGAGCCTCGTGTTTGGCTTGTGTTCGAAATTGGCTTGTGTTCGAAATGGCTTGTGAACAGTGTGTTCGTGTTCGGCTCGAATAACATTTTCACGTAGGCAGCAGTTTGTTACATAAGCCATAGTGATGAACTATAATAACATCTTTAAGCCACAGAGACTGAAGTTGGGAGCTGCATGTTCTATGAGTCATGTAGGTTGTAATTGATCACATAGGTGTAGTGATGAACTGTAATAACGTTTGTAGGTTATAGTGGCTGGAGTTGGGAGATGTATGAGCTAGGAACCACGTAGCCCGTAAATAAGACTTATAATAACGTAGTGGGACACAAAAGCTATTAGGAGTTGCTTGAGTTGTGGACTACATAGGCCGTAACAGTGAGTTGTAAAAGTGTCAGGTGGTCATCAAAACTATAGTGATGACTGTAATTATAGTAAATCACATAGATCGTAGCTCAGAGTGAAGAGCTATGATGAGAGAACTTTAGAAGTTTGAAGAAGGTCACCGTATTGTTAGTACACACTTGTAAGCAGTTATGACAGAGAATTACATCATATTGAAGGAACGTCGTTAGACCCTCTTTAGGTTGCATTATTGTACCATGGGATTCATCAACATTAGCGAGAAGGGTGCGGCTGATGGCTTTCAATGGTGGTCAATGAGCGATAGTCGATGAAGTTGCCTAGTATGAGAGCAGGAAATTTTTAGCAGGTCTTTGGTTCATAAGATTACAGGAATTCGATTCTTCTCAGTCCAACTCTAGCTCAAGTTCTAGTTCTTTCCCCTTTTAATAAAAGAAGTAGAGCTCTATTTATAGAGTTTGGGAGTGACTTTTATGTAAATAAGGCGGGAATTTGGACCACTTTATTCGACAACCCACGATATTTTACGGACATTTAAGTGTCTTAATGATATCATAATCAATGGAACTTCGGATTGTTGCTTTCATCTCATCGAGACGATCGTTTCGATTATAAGCTTATTAGATTTATAATTCATTTAATCTTTCAATTGATCACTCAAACATTCCAAAAATGGCTTACCAGCTTGGTTTGAGCTTGATTTGACTTGTATAAGACCAATTTCAGTGTCATTGGGTCCATCTCGTCGAGCTGACCATTTTGTCCATAAGTTCGTTGAAATCAGAATTTTNATCAATTGGGGCAAAATGGTGATTAAATTATATCTTTCATTAATAAATTTTTAAATCTCGATGGGGGCCAATTGACCCGCCTCAATAATTTGGAGGTCCGTCTATGGGCGTATGGCACGATTAATTCAGTCAGCTAAGCTTGAACCAGATCTACTGTATTGAAGAGTAATCTATCATTTAGGGTCATCTTTCTTATAGTGGTTGAATCAGATTCTCTTCTGTCTAGTTTCTGGCCAAAGGAACTGTGTTTGGATCATCAAATCCTCATGTTATTTGTCTTGTGGTCCGATCAGCTTTGTCCTTGTTGGTTGTGCTCTTATAGCTTCGATTGGTCAATCAAGTGAGTCACAGGATCTCCTGTCAGTGAGCCGTTCGATGTACCTTTCCATTCTAGACCGTTAGATTTATTTAAGACTAGTGCTAACACATTTTTATGTACATATTTTAGTTTCTCGATCATCTTATTTCTTAAAAGTGACGTTGCTATAAGAATAAGAAAATTAATGCTATAGTAGATTATATTCAATTTTAATAATTGATTCAACAATTAAACTCTTTTGATTTCAATGCCTTCGATTCTTATAAATAAATAGGTTGAGATGGGGCTCTCTCTCGTTCCTAATATGAGTTAGCCATCTTTTGAGTGTTATAATGGAGAATGTGTCAAAACCCGTTTAGTGACCTTCTCGATAAGGACCAGATTCGATCGACCAAGAGGAAAGAGGAAGAAGAAATTCATTGTGACGAAATTGAAAGTTCGAACGTCAAATCAGGTGGGGTCATCTTATTCGCTTAGCAGTATTAAACAAAAAACCATCCAGCCTACTGACTCGACCATCGATCTGACAATCCAATCTTCAATCGTGGCAAAAGACCCTCCAGTTGATTTGTTCGCTCAAATGACTTTTAGGGCCCTCTGAAGATGGATGTAAATTTGATGCATACAGAAACACAAACAGAAAAGAAAGAGGAAACATAAAATAGTGAGGCAAACAGTGAATAAAGATTATGAAGTAAAGTCTTTTGACAATAGTTCTTCATTACCCAATACAACACATAGAAGTAAGAATTTATAGTATATAAGGGAAAGTTCTGGAGGCAATATCCTAACAAACCGACAATAGTTAGGTTATAGCCAAGCTCCTCTCTTGGGGACCACTGGAATTAATAATTGTTGAAGTTGTTATGGTATTGATAAAACCCCCTAAATGAATTGTGCCTCTTAGGTATCTAAGAACATGAGTAAGAGCTTTGTAGTGGGATGTGGTAGGGGAGTGCATTTGTTGACATAACCAGTTAACCACATAGGCTATATCCGGACGAGTCACCTAAAGGTATTGGAAAGATCCTGTCAATTGTCGATAGAGATGCCAAGTTGCGAACCGACATTGGTGCGTTGAGCAATGTGCTATTCTCCAAGCCTACATTGGAAAGGATTCGCAAATTTAGGGCTGTAAACGAGCCGAGCCTCGTGTTTGGCTCGTTTGAATTTGGCTCGTGTTCGAAATGACTTGTGAACAGTGTGTTCGTGTTCGGCTCGAATAACATTTTCATGTTCGTGTTCGGCTCGTGTTATGTTCAGCTCGAATAACATTTTTGGTTCGTGTTCGACTTGTGTTCGTGTTCGACTCGAATGACATTTTCACGTAGGCAGCAGTTTGTTACATAAGCCATAGTGATGAACTATAATAACATCTTTAAGCCACAGAGAACGAAGTTGGGAGCTGCATGTTCTACGAGCCATGTAGGTTGTAATTGATCACATAGGTGTAGTGATGAGCTGTAATAACGTTTGTAGGTTATAGTGGCTGAAGTTGAGAGATGCATGAGCTAGGAACCACGTAGTCCGTAAATAAGACTTAAAATAACGTACGTGGGATGCAAAAGCTAGAGTTAGGAGTTGCTTGAGTTGTGGACTACATAGGTCGTAGCAGTGAGTTGTAAAAGTGTCAAGTGGTCATCAAAACTATAGTGATGACTGTAATTATAGTAAATCACATAGATCGTAGCTCAGAGTGAAGAGCTATGAGGAGAGAACTTTAGAAGTTTGAAGAAGGTCACCGTATTGTTCGTACACACTTTTAAGCAGTTATGACAGAGAATTACATCATATTGAAGGAATGTCATTATACCCTCTTTAGGTTGCATTATTGTACCATAGGATTCATCAACGTTAGCGAGAAGGGTGCGGCTGATGGCTTTCAATGGTGGTCAATGAGCGATAGTCGACGAAGTTGCCTAGTACGAGAGCAGGAAATTTTTAGCAGGTCTTTGGTTCATAACATTACAGGAATTCGACTCCTCTCAGTCCAACTCTAGTTCTAATTCTAGTTCTTTCCCCTTTTAATAAAAGAAGTAGAGCTCTATTTATAGAGTTTGGGATTGACTTTTATGTAACTAAGACAGGAATTTGAACCACTTTATTCGACAACCCACGATATTTTACGGACATTTAAGTGTCTTAATGATATCATGATCAAGTGAACTTCAGATTGTTGCTTTCATCTCATCAAGACGATCGGTTTGATTATAAGATTATTAGATTTAGAATTCATTTAATCTTTCAATTGATCACTCAAACATTCCAAAAATGGTTTACCAGCTTGGTTTGGGTTGGATTTGACTTGTATAAGACAAATTTCAGTGTCATTGGGTCCATCTCGTCGAGCTGACCATTTTGTCCATAAGTTCGTTGAAATCAGAATTTTGGATGATTTTTAACTTGAATTTGAATGTTTATAAACTAAAAAAATTTCTCGAGATTCATACTACTCATCTCGAGATTCATGCAAAATGATAAAATTTGTCGATGGTGTATCAATGTTATTGAAGCTTTCAACGATACTTTAAAATCTTGATCTGGTTTAGGTTCATCTCGACGAGGANGCAAAATTACAAAATTTGTCAATGGTGTATCAATGTTATTGAAGCTTTCAAAGATACTTTAAAATCTTGATCTGGTTTAGGTTCATCTCGCCGAGGAGTTCAATTCAAATGGAGGGTTGATTAACTAGAAATTTAATGATCCTAAATTTGTTTTCTTAAAATTTCAAATCAAAATTTACATCAANACGAGGAGTTCAATTCAAATGTAGGGTTGATTAACTAGAAATTTAATGATCCTAAATTTGTTTTCTTAAAATTTCAAATCAAAATTTACATCAATATTCATGCTTGCTTGAACGAATTTTCTTATGACAAATTAATCTCAAAATGGTCAGAATAATGACTTGTATCAGTTTTAAATTATTACTAGTCAAATTCAAACCAACAATTATTTCAAATTTTATAATCACTCGGTAAACTACCTAGGAGGGAAATATCATGATGACTTTGACAACATCAACATCAAATAGGAGGGGTTTTGCACCATCATGCTCCCTCCATGCTCATTTTTCAAAGCGTTGAAAATTAGTTTTCTATCCTACTTAATTTGGACTGTTAAGCGGCTAAAACAACTACTCATTTATTCCGTTCATATGACGTAAATTGGATTGTGGGTCTCGATAACTTGTGAAATATGATGCCCTTTACATTGACAATCTCTCCCCTCCTCTCCTCTTTCACACGATATATTTTTGTTCCCGACTTTGTCTTGGCTATTAATATACGAAACAGATGATCAAAAAGGCTTTTCAGTAGGCTGTTGTAAAAAATGATGATAATAAAGTAAAAAATAGGATCAAGAAAAATCGTAAAATAGTGAAACACACAGATTTATGTGGTTAGACAAATTATCTACATTAACGGAGCTTCAGAGGATTTTATTACTTTGAGAAATACACCCGTCGATCACCTTGACGATTACAAGAAAGACTTTTTCTCTCTCTCTCTTCTCTCCCCTCCCCTTATAATCATTCTAGGAATTTGGTTTCTTAGGCATCTCTCTTTGGCATTGGTAGTTTTCCAGATTCTTCTTCTTGTTGAGAGATTAGGGCGAAGAAAAATATGAATCGACACAAATCCAGAAGAACGCACAGAGATTTACGAGGTTCGACAAAGATACCTACATCCTCGGGAGCAGAGTGGCGACTTCCTTTTCAATATTCAGAAAGAGTATAGAATATAAGATTTAACTCACCTAGATTTACAGACATGACATATATATAATCCTATAGTACAATATGTAATTACTTAAATTATATCTGTACCAAACAGCGGGGCGTTGCCCCTACACCCCAACTCACATCATCGATTAGACAGATTCTTCCGCTCCATTCCGCTCGTTGGCTCCGCTCCGCTCCAGCACCTGTCCCATTTATGATATATGAGTCATACCTAACAAATCTTCAAATTGGCGAATATTCAACCACTTATAAGAAATACATATACCCAACAAATTTTCACTTTAACGAATATCCAACCCTTTAGGAGAAATATATCATTGAGTTTTTTATGCACCAAAATAGGTTGGACCACCACGCTTCCGTTGCGCCATCGCTCCCCTCTAAACCCACTAAATTTCAAGAGACATATCTTTTCAATTCCAAAAGACATATCATCTTTCCAAGAGACTCCAAATTTTAGTATTATAAGTAATACCTAACAAATCTCTGTGTGTTCTTCTGAATTTGTGCTGATTCATATTTTTCATCGCCCTAATTTCTCAACAAATGCCGTATTTAGTTTCAACTCAAATTTATATTAAGTATAATTTATCAAATTCTATAAATTAAGATTTAAAAAAATTAGGTTATAGTAGAGAAGCACGTGAGCAACGGCAGAACACATTGCCTAATAATTATATTTATTAAATTTAAATTTACGTCGTAAAAGGGACAAAATGGTACGCTGGAAAAAAGAGTGCGAGAAAATTAGATTTAACATAGAGTAGAATTTAATTTTTTATTATTTTTTAATATTTGACTGAATTCAAGTTAAATATATGACTAAGCCATGTGAATAGCAGGCTATGAAATACTGCAAAAATGTTAGATACAGGCAGCTAAGTTTATATAAAAATATTAAATACAATTTATTTTCAGAATTCTCCTTTCACATTTGCGTTAAACTCAAAAAGAANATTTATTTAAAATTAAAATTTTAATATTTGCATTCATAAATATGGTGCTATAAAGCTTGTAAAAGATGATGCATTTCGCTTTTTAAAAAGTTAGTTAAATTATTATATTCGACAGTGATGTCAAAAATTTGAGTGATATGAATGGAAATATTAAAGCTTAGGGGCTAGATATGTAAATACATAAAATTTGTGTGATGTGTATGTGTGTGTGTAAATGCCACAAAATAAATTTGATATTTCAAGATTTCTTCAAGAGAATGTATGACTTTTAGGTTTTTTTTCTATTCATGTTGAAAATGTGATCTTATTTGTAGAGACAATTTAATAAATTTATTCAAAATCTAAGATAACTTGATCAAAGAGTATGCATTAATTAAATTAGTTATATATCATTCTTTCAATATTTAAGTATCGTAACAATTATTGACGTGTTCTAAAGATTTTGTAGCGATAGAGTAATAAATTATCGTATTAACTTTGCACAAGAATCCAACACACACTTGGATAATAAAAGTGACATGTAAAAACATCATAAGTGAGTCTAGCTTAGTTAAACAATTCACTATGAGTTTGCGATTACACGTAATGACCCCTGTCCATAGGAGTGCAAATGAGTCGAACACTAGCGAGAATAGGCTCAACTCGTGTTCGGCTTGTTTATATTTCGAGTTCAAAAAGTGTGTTCGTGCATGAGCTCTTCACGAACAAAGGGTTGTTTTGACATCAGGTAGTCATAAGATGTTAAGGGTTGAGACAAGGTTTAAAAACTGCTGTTTATATAAAAAAAACATTCGACTCATCAGAGAAAGTTAACAGATATATGTAAATGTTATTATTTGTTTTACTTTGTGCTTCTGTGTTTTCATTTTCGGTAGTTTGTAGATTGCACTTTACAGTTTTTTCTTTCGTTTACTGCGCACTCTTGTGTTTTTAGTTTTAATAGTCTATAGATTGCATGCAATTTAGTGTAGCCCTTTCTTCTTACTATGCATTATCGTACTTTCATCTTTAGTAGTATCTTAGCCCTCCCTGATCATTATGTTTCACAACAGATTTTAACCTCACAATTGGTTAGTTTACAAAGTCAATGAAGAATCGGTGAAAATGACATCAAAATTTTTTAAAATAAAAAGAAATCTTCAAATCATTCTCATCCTACATGATTAATTCCCATAGAAATGAGAAAGAAAGAAAATTACCAGAATTTGTGGAGATAACACAATAACACATATATTGGTATTTAAGATCAAGTTTACATAAGAAAATATAACTTAAACAAAAAGACAAAATACTTATCTTAGGCTTCTCCCCAAGCAAATCCTAAAGTTCCTTGGAAGCAATCTCCAAACTCTTCTTACAAGGCTCCAAAGAAAATACACTAAAAACTCTACTCTACTCTCTAATCAAGTGGACTCTCTAAATAATCCAAGTTTTTCCTCTCATGACAATGCTCTTTAAACTCTTATCTGACCATAATAAATAAGAATCTCGAAATCTCGAAGAGTTTCCTTAAGCACCAAAATTCGTCCAAATTCAATCATCTCCGAAAGAAAATGTCACTAACGCCTAGCGCCGATCTTCGTCTGGACTTTGGCGCTTTNTGCGATGCCAACAACCGTACACCTATGCTTTTCCCCCCTTAAATTCTGTTTTTGATTCAGAAGGATGGGAAAAAATAGTTGGTGTCGATTTGTTCGAGAACGGACGATGTTTCCGCAGCAACAGTGGGGATTATTCTGCAAATTATTCCACGGAGGCAGTTTTAACTAAATTATTACTAAAAATAATTAAATGGGAAATTTACATACGTGCCACATAATTTATTTTATTTAAAATTAAAATTTTAATATTTGCATTCATAAATATGGTGCTATAAAGCTTGTATAAGATGATGCATTTCGCTTTTTAAAAAGTTAGTTAAATTATTATATTCGACGTGATGTCAAAAATTTGAGTGATATGAATGGAAATAGTAAAGCTTAGGGGTTAGATATGTAAATACATAAAATTTGTGTGATGTGTATGTGTGTGTGTAAATGCCACAAAATAAATTTGATATNGTTGATTCACGAATCACAGGAGAATCGCAAGCAAGGTTATATGGTTTGGTTGCCCAACCCACTTTGGTATAAAGAGACTCCATAAGATTTTTTCTTCTTAAGGGGCTGAATATTCACTAAGGTGGAGATTTGTTTGGTAGGCGCATATACCGGGTGATGCATATCTCCTAAGGTGTTGGATATTCGCCAAGGTGGAGAATTGTTAGATATGGCTCATATCT
>JXCR01146682.1:371098-381261 GCA_002079205.1 Phalaenopsis hybrid cultivar
AGAGCTAGCAGCAACTGGAGACTAGGAATGGTACCTCTTCTGCCCAATAAATTGTAAATATAGAAGCACCAGCAGACCAAATAGAGTCACTGGATCAGGATTCTGGAAATTAAGCTGCTGGTAATAATTTTTCCATCTGCAGGACTCATGGGCCATCTGCAGGAACTGCAAGAAGACTAACATGACAGCGAAGAGAGCAGTCTCAGATTCAGAAAGTTTCTCTTTTGTGGATGCAATAAATAGTTCAGATTTCGCAGTAGAGAATCTTTCATGCAGCAGTGATGGCTTGGAGAAGCAAACAAGATTTGAATTGTATTCTCCTTTGGAAATTTATGAGTTCAAGTTGCTCAGCTTGATCAACAGGAAACAACAGTGTCATCCAGTTCTAGCGTGGACTTCGGACAGCAGAAGCCATTTATGTAATGATTGTGCGGTTAGTTATCCATTTGAGATTAGAGGAAACTTATGAAGAGGAAGATTTGATGGTGAAAAAGTTTTTGAATAATACAGGGCATGGAAATAATCAATGGGGTAGTGTGAGCGGCGAGAGTTTTTCGTTTAAGCTTCAACTAACTGTGGCCAGCATCGGATTGTCAGGTCGTCATCATTCGCACAATCGGACAACAATTGTCCAGCCTTTACGGTCGTTGAACCACCACCACCCGATCACCACCATTGCCAACCCTATACCACCATTTTCGTGGTGCTAGACCATTGTCAAAAGGCCATCGTTGCAACCAAATCATCAGCACTACACTAATGTTGAGTCATCACCTCCCTCGTCATTGAGTCACTTCTATCGCTATAAGGGCACATTGCCAGGCTACCACCTCCATTATGAACCACCAACATTGAGTTGTTATAGCCACAGGACCATCAAACCCGGATGACGTCAAGCCACCATAATCGTTCTAGACCCTTGACATTGGGCCATCAACTTAGTGCTAGATTGTCATTGATTAGCAGCTACTGCCACCATCATTAGGCCACCACGATCATCAAGCCACCACCACCGCTGGGGTGCTATTGCCATGGCCACGGACCACTGACACTTGGTCGACATCATACCACCACCGACGTTAAGCCAACGTCGTCAGACTACTCCGTGTTGGACCATTATTATTGGGCTACCACGACCATAAGACCTCCATCATGCGACCAATGTCTAGCCATCGTTACCACTGTCAGAATGTTATCATCATGAAAACATCAAGCCTCTATCACCAAAACACAACCATCAATGTCAGACACTACATGAAAAAAAATGCTATAAACGACGACAAAACTGACAACTTAAATTTTCATCAGTAAAAATGTCTATTTTTTTTACGGTTTTACAATGACTTATGTATTGAGTTATTTTCGATGACATAACAACATGACATACCATCGCTTATGAATTATAGATTATTTTCTAATGATTTTTATTATGACCAATGCATTTCACCTTTATTTATAAACAAATAATAACCAATGGTCATATGTCGTCGATTACTTATGAAACTTCCATTTGGTGTGGCGTTAACCAACGAGTTTTTTTTGTAATCGACAGTCAATATTGTCGTTATAATATTAATAACCTATGGATTTGAAGTTGTTTGCTAGCCGTTGGAAATAATCCTTTATACTACGAAAATTCGCTAAACCCCGAACTAGCCCTAATCCCGATCCCTCTTGGCCTCTCCCTCTCCCTCTCCCTCGTGCTCTAACCCTCCCCTCCCCTTTCCCAGCAACTCCGGCGATCCCAACTCCAGCGACTCCAGCTCCAACTAGTCACCCCAACTTCGACACTCCGACATTAATCCCAATGCTCAAAGGTATGATTTATGATGATGTAGAAGCGGATAAATTTCTATTAATATTGTTGGATCACTATAACTTAACAGTCATCACAATCGGCTATAATAAATCAAAATTGCCACCACACAATCCCTATCTTTGACCTTCCATCATCACAATCAAGCTGTTGTCGCTTCCCCCAACATTTTTTGCCACTCCTTTATGAAATTCAAATAAATTTCTCCCACTATTGTAATACTATTTCGTCTATTTAATGCCAGACAAAGCTTTGTACCATACATATAAATAATGAAATTATTTCAACTTGGCCCGTTATTTTTTCCCTTTGATTTTCTTACGTCCTCTTTATTAGCTCTTATTTTATCAACATACGTGCTAAATTTTTGTAGAATGTTAAGACATTAATATATTCCTATCACAAAAAATTATGTGGTGTGCAACCATTTAGCATCATTTGTTGGACTTTGCAGAATCTGTGGACAAATGGTCTATAAATGTAATATTGTGAAGTAGTGTTGTTAACATCACCAAAAATTTACAAATAAGATCAAAATTGAGAGTTGAATATGCGAGAATATCATCTACCAGATAGGGGTGTAATGAGCTGAGCTTGAGCGAACACAAGCTCAGCTCGTGTCTGGTTAGTTAAAAAATATCATTGGTTATGTTCGACTTGTTTATATATCAAGCGCAAAAAAATTATTCGTATTCAGCTCGTTTGCTGCGCTAGCCGAACATCAAATGTCTGTTTGCGAACAATGTCCTGGATGAGAACAACGAGTCATAGGATATTGAGAATAGAGGTTAAATTTAAATCTTATTATTTAAATTAAACCATTCATTTCAATAGAATTTAATATTTTATAATTCTATTTTTAATTAATAACTTAAATTGATTATAAATCATTGTAGCCATGTACTCAATTAAATTATTTAAAAAATAATATATACTTATCAATTATAACACTTATTCACAATTTCCACCATTCATTCATGCTTTAAGAACCCCGCCGAAAGAAAAAAAGTGATCATAAAATTTATAAAAAAAAGAAAGCGTAAACAAACTGAACACGAACAAACAGAGTTTATGTTTGTATTCAGTTTGTTTGAAATTTAGTTCCTTTGAAATAAGCTCTTGTTCGAAATTATTCGTGAAGTCTATTCGTGTTCGTTTCTTAACGAATGAGCCGAACACGAACTGCTCGCGAACGACGAGCCCGTTTGACATCCCTGATATTAATATATAAAAATATTATATTATATTAATTATATAAGTTATATTATAAAAATATATAATAACTATATTATTATATTACTAATATAGTATATATATTAATTTATTATATATTATAATTTATAAAATTTAATCTTTTTAAATATCATAAATTTATATATATAAATATTTTAAATTATTTTATATTTCGAACGATAACGATTCGAACACGAACGAACGCATCACTGTTCGTGTTTGGTTCGTTTACCTTACCGAACGAAAAAAATTTGTTCACGTTCATCTCATTTACTTATCGAACGAATCGAACACGAACTCATTGATGAACCGAACACGAACTGTTCGCGAACAACGAGCTTTTTTGACAGCCCTATTTTCAGGCATCGGGAAACGTCATTAATCTAAAATTTGAAGTTTAGGCGTTTACATATGTAAATAGTAGGGAATTGAGCCGTATGCATGTAAATCTTCCTATCTAGAATATGTGCCCGTCAGTTTCTTCATTGTTCTCTATCTAAAATTCTTTTAAAAAAGGGAAGCAAAGTCTTTCTAATGTACTCTTCTGCATAAAGATGATGCACCATGTAATATGGTTGGATACGGAAGCAGTTACATATAAAAGATACATGTTGTTAATCTTCTCGCATTAATAATCAATTTTAAAAAAAAAATTAAAACATTTAAAATATCTTTTATATTTTCTTCGATTGAAGTTGTATGACAAAAAAATGTACACTCAGATCTTGACGAATCCGACGGTAGAAGAAAGTAACAGTGATCGAATAAATTGAACTTGCGCCTAACCTTCTGAGGAAGTTCACTTTCATTATCTTTGTCCCTATCATTTATATATGTCAAAGTTTTGAGAAAAATATGTTGAATTCTAAATTGGCTCGATGCCTTTTCCCTTTGCTTTAATTCCATTAAATAATAATCTCACAATTTATTTTAGGTACAAAGTATTTTGTATAATCTATTTTAGGTAACTTAGTAATACATATTCATAATCTAAATATTCGGCTAAAAGGGAAATAAATCAGAATAAAGATATTGAAAATAATTTAAATAAGGAAGCTCCTAATTATAAAAAACTCCTAATTTAGTTGTCTGATTTCCGTCCTTCCTGATTGATATCCCCCCTTAAAATACGCTGACTGATTTTGAAGCATCAATTTGCCAAAAAATAACGGATAACACTGTCGGGACCAAAAATTCCTCAAGTCGTGAGTGTCAAAGCCGAAGTTGTCGAAGTCGAGAATGTCGAAGCCTCAGAGACAACTCCTGAACCACAACATTATTTGAGCAAAGAAAAACAAGAAATTCTTTATCATTGTCGTCCAGAAATCCGAATCATAGCCATAAGGAAGATCCGCTTCTAGTTACACGATCCAAATGTTATCGATCATAGCCCACAAATAGGATCCAGTTACGCGATCCAGATGCTATCGATCATAGTCCACAAATAGGATCCAGTTACACAATTCAGATGCTACCGATCATAAACTACAAGATCCACATCCTGATCCAAATGCTACTGATCATAGCCCACAAGTAGGATCCAGTTACATGATCCATATGCTATCGATCATAGCATATAAGTAGGATCAACGTCCTGATCCAAATGCTATTGATTCTTCCTGCGGCGATGAGGATGATTTGTTCCCTGATTTCACACCAAATGTGTTGAAGGTGAGATGCCGAAGCCGTAAGTGCCAGTGAAAACAAGTTCATGGTGTTCATCATATCCGTAATGTTGGGTTGCAAAATAATTCTCATAAAACTTGCTAAGAAGATCTTTTGTTTCACTAAATTTTGCCTAGTGCCTGAGAGACCATTCACTTCCTCCCCAAATAAGGTTATCTCCTAACAAGAAATCATAGAACTCCGACGTACGATTGTCTTCCTTGAAGAGATCTTTAGGTAGAGAGAAGTTGAAAAGAGGGTTGCCGTAATTAAGGCAATGCATGTAAGCGAAATTGCTCATAGTTTCGGACAGATTGTCGCCGCTATTCCCAATGCCGCCAGAAGCTAGCAGCGGCTGATAGCAAACTGGAAGACCACTGAACGACAATGCCAGATTCAATGTCTTCGTCGCGGGAGAGTACCGGAGGTCGTTGTGACTCACCGTGGCAGCGGTAGCAGCGGGGAAAGGAATAATGAAGATACAATTAGGCAAGGAAGGGTTTGTAGGTGGATCCTCAGGCGATGAGAGATCGAAGTCAGTGACACAAAAATTGTGCCAAAGTTTCTCTTCTGAGGCGACTACCCGGAGCCCAGAGCTTACACAGTTAACCATGATCGCCTCTCGAGACCCAAACGAGCAGGCGAACAGTCCAGACGAAGCCGCCGAAGCAATCGAGCGGCGCAGACGAAGCAGACGAGGGTTTTAGACTAAGCAGCCGAGCGAGAATCAAGACAAAGAAATAGTTCATCGCTTCCTGTCCTGCAAGAATGTCGGCGGGAAGGGAGCTTTGACAGTTCTACAACGACTATCGGTGGTTAGGACAATAATTTGGCTCTAATATCATGTCAAAGTTTTGATAAAAATATGCTAAATTCTGAATAGGCTCGATGTCTTTTCCCTTTGCTTTCGTTTCATTAAATAATAATCTTACAATCTATTTTAGGCACAAAATATTCTGTATAATCTATTTTAGGTAACTTAATAATACATATTCTTAATCTAAATATTCAGCTAAAAAAGAAATAAATCAGAATAAAGATATTGGAAGTAATTTAAATAAGAAAGCTCCTAATTATAAAAAACTCCTACTTTAGCTGTCTGATTTCCGTCCTTCCCGATTGACAATATAGAGAATAATGGTGTTCACAACATAATATAATTATAAATTTTTAAAATGTGAATAAAATATTTTCACTCATTTTTTGAAAAAGANAGACCCTCCAGTTGATTTGGTCGCTCAAATGACTTTTAGGGCCCTCTGAACATGGATGTAAATTTGATGCATACAGAAACACAAACAGAAAAGAAAGAGGAAACAAAAAATAGTGAGGCAAACAATGAATAAAGCTTATGAAGTAAAGCCTTTTGACAATAGTTCTTCATTACCCAATACAACGCATAGAAGTAATTATTTATAGTATATAAGGGAAAGTTCTGGAGGCAATATCCTAACAAACCGACAATAGTTAGGTTATAAACAAGCTCCTCTCTTGGGGACCACTGGAATTAATAATTGTTGAAGTTGTTATGGTATTGCTAAGACCCCCTAAATGAATTGTGCCTCTTAGGTATCTAAGAACATGAGTAAGAGCTTTGTAGTGGGATGTGGTAGGGGAGTGCATTTGTTGACATAACCAGTTAACCACATAGGCTATATCCGGACGAGTCACCTAAAGGTATTGGAGAGATCCTGTCAATTGTCGATAGAGAGTGGGGTTATGAAATTATGTGCCTTATTCTAAAGATGCCAAGTTGCGAACCGACATTGGTGTGTTGAGCAATGTGTTGTCCTCCATGCCTACATTGGAAAGGATTTGCAAATTTAGGGCTGTAAATGAGTCGAGCCTGAGCTCGTGTTTGACTCGTTCGAATTTGGCTCGTGTTCAAAATTGGCTCGTGTTCGAAATCGCTCTTGAACAGTGTGTTCGTGTTCGGCTCGAATAACAATTTCATGTTTGTGTTCGGCTCGAATAACATTTTCACGTAAGCAGCAGTTTGTTACATAAGCCATAATGATGAACTATAATAACATCTGTAAGCCACAGAGACCGAATTTGGGAGCTGCATGTTTTATTAGCCATGTAGGTTGTAATTGATCACATAGGTGTAGTGATGAAACTGTAATAACGTTTTTAGGTTATAGTGGTTGGAGTTGGGAGATGCATGAGCTAGGAACCACGTAGTCCGTAAATAAGACTTATAATAACATACGTGGGACGCCAAAGCTAGAGTTACGAGTTGCTTGAGTTTTAGACTACATAGGTCATAGCAGTGAGTTGTAAAAGTGTCAGGTGGTCATCAAAATTGTAGTGATGACTGTAATTATAATGAATCACATAGATCGTAGCTCAGAGTGAAGAGTTATGAGGAGAGGACTTTAGAAGTTTGAAGGTCACCGCATTGTTAGTACACACTTGTAAGCAGTTATGACAGAGAATTACATCATATTGAAGGAACATCGTTAGACCCTCTTTAGGTTGCATTATTGTACCATAGGATTCATCAACGTTAGCAAGAAGGGTGCGGCTGATGGCTCTCAATGGTGGTCAATGAGCGATAGTCGACGAAGTTGCCAAGTACGAGAGCAGGAAATTTTTAGCAGGTTTTTGGTTCATAACATTACAGGAATTCGACTCCTCTCAGTCCAACTCTAGCTCTAGTTCTAGTTCTTCCCCCTTTTAATAAAGGAAGTAGAGCTCTATTTATAAAGTTTGGGGGTGACTTTTATGTAAATAAGGCAGGAATTTGGACCACTTTATTCAACAACCCACGATATTTTACGGACATTTAAGTGTCTTAATGATATCATAATCAAGTGAACTTCGGATTGTTGCTTTCATCTCATCGAGACGATTGATTCGATTATAAGCTTATTAGATTTAAAATTCATTTAATCTTTAAACTGATCACTCAAACATTCCAAAAAAGGTTTACCAGCTTGGTTTGGGCTTGATTTGACTTGTATAAGACCATTTTTAGTGTCATTAGGTCCATCTCGTCGAGTTGACCATTTTGTCTATAAGTTCGTTGAAATCGGAATTTTGGATGATTCTTAACTTGAATTTGAATGTTTATAAACTAAAAAATTTCTCGAGATTCATGCAAAATGACAAAATTTATCGATGATGTATCAATGTTATTGAAGCTTTCAACGATACTTTAAAATCTTGATCTGGTTTAGGTTCATCTCGCCAGGGAGTTCAATTCAAATGTAGGTTTGATTAACTAGAAATTTAATGATCCTAAATTGGGTTTCTTAAAATTTCAAATCAAAATTTACGTCAATATTCATGCTTGCTTGAACGAATTTTCTTATGACAAATTAATCTCAAAATGGTCGGAATAATGACTCGTATCTGTTTTAAATTATTACTAGTCAAATTCAAACCAACAAATATTTCAAATTTTATAATCACTCGGCAAACTACCTAGGAGGGAAATATCATGATGACTTTGACAACATCAAATAGGAGGGGTTTTGCACCATCATGCTCCCTCCATGCTCATTTTTCAAAGCGTTGAAAATTAGTTTTCTATCCTACTTAATTTGGACTGTTAAGCGGCTAAAACAACTACTCACATTTATTCCGTTCGTATGACGTAAATTGGAGTGTGGGTCTCGATAACTCGTGAAATATGATGCCCTTTACATTGACAATCTCTCCCCTCCTCCCCTCTTTCACACGATATCTTTTTGTTCCCGACTTTGTCTTGGCTATTAATATACGAAAACAGATGATCAAAATGACTTCTATATAGGCTGTTCTGAAAAATGACGGTAATAAAGCGAAAAATCAATCGAGAAAAATCATAAAATAGAAAACAATAAAATACACAAATTTATGTGATTTGACAAATTGCTTACGTTTACGTAGCTGCAGAAGATTTTATTACTTTGAGAAATAAACTCATCGATCACCTCGATGATTACAAGAAAGAATGTTTTTTTTTCTCTCTCTCTCTTCTCTCTCCTCCCCTTGTAATCTTTCTCGGAATTTGGTTTCCCATACATTTCTCTTTGTCATTGGTAGATTTTCAGGTTCTTCTTCTTGTTGAGAAATTAAAGCAAAGAAAAATATGAATCGGCACAAATCCGGAATAACACACCGAGATTTACGAGGTTCGACAAAGATACTTACATTCTCGAGAGCAGAGTGGCGATTTCCTTTTCAATATTCAGAAAAGAGTATATAATACAAGATTCAGCTCACCTAGAGTAACAAACATGACATATATATAACTCTATAGTACAATATGTAATTACTTAAATTTCTATGTATCAAAACGCGGGGTGTTGCCCCTGCACCCGCAACTCACATAATAAAACTCTCTCGATTAGACAGATCATTCCACTCCACTCTGCTCGTGGGCTCTGCTCTGCTCCAGCACCTGTCCCATTTTTGGTATATGAGTCATACCTAAAAAATCTCTATCTTGACGAATATCCAGCCCCTTATGAGAATTACATATACCCAACAAATCTCCATCTTAACGAATATCCAACCCTTTAGGAGAAATATATCATGGAGTTTCTTATGTAACAAAATGGGTTGGACCATCACGCTTCCGTTGCGCCCTCGCTCCCCCCTAACCCACTAAATTCCAAGAGACACGCATTTTCAATTTCAAAAGACACTTCATCATTCCAAGAGACTCCAAATTCTGGTATTATGAGTCCTACCTAACAAATCTCAGTGTGTTCTTCTAGATTTGTGTCGATTCATATTTTTCTTCACCCTAATTTCTCAACAAAGGCTGTATTTAGTTTCAACTCAAATTTATATTAAGTATAATTTATCAAATTCTATAAATTAAGATTTAAAAAAATTAGGTTATAGTAGAGAAGCACGTGAGCAACGGCAGAATACATTGCCTAATAATTATATTTATTAAATTCAGATTTAAGTCGTAAAAGGGACAAGACGGGACGCTGGAAGAAAGAGTGCGAGAAAATTAGAAGATAAGAGTAGAATTTAATTTTTATTTTTTAAATATTTGACTGAATTGAAGTTAAATCTATGAATAAGTCATGTGAATAGCATGCTATGAAATACTGCATAAATGTTACATACAGGCAGCTAAATTTATATAAAAATATTAAATACACATTTATTTTCAGAATTCTCATTTCACATTTGCGTTAAACTCAAAAAGAAAATAAAAGAAAGAAAAAACAGGTAGCAAATCGAAACAAAAAAAATAAAACAATCTTATAGAAGTTTTAATGCCGGCATGCTACCCGTATTAATCCACCCACAAAAAATTGAGTCAACAGGTCTACATAACGTGGCTTGAACCGAAGAAGCGACAAACTCACCGGATCGACCGATTTTCTCAAACCACCTCNTGGGAGTTGGAGTTTCTTTTGAAGAGGTGTGTCTCCTGGTGAAAAGGAGTGTCTCTTGGAATAAAGGGGGTTGGGAGGAGCGAGGGCGTGATTGTAATTTT